>CM029020.1:23818998-24048091 GCA_016801055.1 Panax notoginseng | reverse complement strand
AAATTCCTGAAATGATTATATATTTCCTTGAGATATAATATCTTTGGCCTGTAGTGCAAATATGAATAGTTGATGAATATCTTTGGCCTGGTAGTGCAAAGATGAACTGTTGTATGAATATCTTTGGCCCGTAGTGCAAAGATTGGTTTGTTGATGAATATCTTTGGCCCGTAGTGCAAAGATGATTGTTAGTATGATTATAAACAGGAACTGTGATTGGTATAACATGATCTTTGATGTTTCAGGTAAAGACAGGTGATGAAAATATTCTTCGTCCTGGGTGCGAAGAAAAATTTATAGTCACAATTATGATTATAATTATTCATATGATTGTGGAAAGGAACTGTTGAGTGATGTTACATGGATAAAACATTGTTGGTGGATTTTTAACATGGAAGAGATAATGGACTTATGGTCTATTTGACTCTTCTAATGGATTGCATGTTCCGCTGCAACTATGGTTGAAATTTTTTATCATTTACCATATGTTCTAAATCTCTGATTTATTATTGATGAAGGCTATTGATAATTAATTATCTTTAGTCATGATATTCTTTACTGAGCTAGTTGTGCTCACCCTTTTGCTTCACAATTCCTTTCAGGTAATAAGAGTGTAGCTGGGTCGAGCGGGGTAACAAGGGAATAGAACGTGGTCATCATTTAGTAGTTATATTTGGTGAAGGAAATAGGGTGAGGCGAACCCAACGTTGGAAGGGTGTTTTGTCACTATCATACAAGATGTCTAATGACATACAACCTCGTGTCATCATAAGACAGGGTTGTGCTCATCCACTTGCTGAGTATATCTACAAGCACTACCTATATAATCTTGGTGTTTGTTTAAAGTATAATTCTCAATTAGATACAGTGGAGATAATGATAAGTCAAGAGAAGACTCACCATTGGGAAGAATATGATAGTAATCTTCTCGTTTTTCTTTGGGGTCTATTGGGTCAACCAAGGATAATTCTGTGGCCATATGATATCTATCATAACCTAGACGCATGGCCTCCATGTACGAAGGTTTCCTTGAGCACTTCCCAAATATTCTAATTTCTAAAACAGTTTTTGACTATACCCTTATGTAAGGTGTTATTGTGAGGTGATGTCCACGGTTGGGACATGAGTCACATTTGGTATATATTTGTATCCAAACTCACAGCATATGTGTTGTTGTATTTTTGTACGACAATTGTTGTAATAGAGTTGTAGTTATTTTCTGTACCATGTATTTGACGACTCAGAATGGGTTGGATGGAATGGACCTGTTTTGGGGTCGTTATATTTTGGTATCAGAGCTTAGGGATATGATCTCTGGCGGAGATCGGGAATATAACTAGGAGGGGAAGATGAGTAAATCCTTCGCTAGTGTGTCCTACCTAAGCTTATTTGTTGGTCAGTCATAATATCGAGATATTATGTGATATGTTAATTTGTTAAATTAACCCTTGTTTTGAAGCTGTATTCTAGAAGATATCTGAAATACAGGAGATGAGCAATGGAGAAATCATGATGATAAGGAAGATGGAATCTGAAATGAAAGCAAGGTATTCTCAACTCTTTGAAATACCAGGTACGTAAATTTCGGGGACGAAATTTCATAAGGAGGGGAGATTGTAAGACCCCGAATTTTATGAAATAAAAGTATTCAATTTTTTTTCTATTCAGTAAATGGTTAAATTGATAAAATTTTAAAGTTATGGGTGAAATATATTATTTTTTTTCAAAATAAGCAAGTGGTTATAAAATAATCATTGTTGTCGGGAATATTCGTTTGGTCGTGGAATATTCTTTCTGTCGGGGAATATTCGTACGACGGCGCAGCTATTTGTGGGCCCCATAACGAATAACTGTCGGGTGAAGAAAACGACAAATTTGAGTTTTTACAAATAACGGCGTAGTTGTTACCGTTAACACTGTTGGAATACCCGGTGGTTAAAATACAGTAATACGCGTTATTGCACAGTAGCACACGGTATTGCATAGTATTTTTGAAATTATTGATTCTTACGTAGGAAGGCACTACTCAATAATTGTTACAGTAATTACTGTTCAATATTTTATTTTATTGATTCAATAATTGCTGCGTTGATATTTTATATTATTGTTGTTTCAATAATTGTTGCTGCACAGTATTTTCTATTATAATCAGATCAATAATTCATATTATTTGAATAATATTATTAGATAACATTATTGTCAATGTCTAGAAAGTTCTGTCTAAGGAGAGGTTTGGTCATCTAATTGCGCGCCAGTAAGGAGAAATTCTTATTGGAAAGCCCCCTTTTCCTGGAACGGCCTGGTTGTCATAAATGTGATTCTGTAATATTATTTGTGAATAATTAATTATTGATTCATATGATAAGGAAATATTTATTTTATGTGGATATAAATGAGGGATATATTTTTGTGGTTAAAAATGAAGGAGTTAATGTTGAGATTTTTATCCGTATTTTTGTCGGAATGGAGGTATTAAAAATCAGGGTTTTTGAGATATTTTGCGGGGGTTATAATTTTTAATCCGACCGTTGGATCGTGGTAATTTTTGGATATGTTATACATATATAAGTTGAGTATATGTCCACAAATTTTGAACCGTTAAAAATGAACGTATGATTTATTATGAATTTTACGAGATGACTGGTTCAGAAATTGTTGAATTTTCGGAGTTTATCATTTTGGTAGAAAATTCTAGAATTGGTGGGCCCCACTTGTGGTTGGTGAAGAAATGTGCTGAATTATATTTCAAATGTGGTGGTGGGAATAGTAGCAGGTAAAGCCATCAGGTTGCAGGTCAAACCTACCAAAATTTTCCTATAAATAGAGGGCTAAGTTAGAATTGAAAATCACACCAGAAACATAAGTTTTCTCTCTTTCTCTCTCTATATTATGAAGCATATTTTGTGAGTATTTAGATACTTTGAGAGTTGCTATTTCAGTGCAAGTTTCCTTCAGCTTTACATTCCGGTCAGAAGTACTGCTGTTTTGAGGTAAGGGATAGTAAGGGATATTAAGGGATTTTAAGGGTTGTTATGATTTTCAGTTTCGTAATTTTTCTGATCTTCAAAAATTCTGGAAAAATTTGAAATGATATTTTGATGAGTTTTCTTGATTGTGTCCAAAAATGGTGATTTTTGGATGTATAGATTGAGAGTTATGAATTTTATGAGAAAAGACTATTTTAAAAGTAACAGCTTATAATTCCTTGTGGTTAACTCCAAAATTGATGAAATTTTATTGGGAGTACATGTATATGATAGAAGTATACTCTGTAAATTTCAGAATTTTTAGACAAAAGTACAATTTTTGATAAATGTCTAAATATTCGGCTATTTTGGCCATATGAAAAATAGTAAATGACTTTTAAAAATTCTGAGAAAAATATATGTTCACTATGGGACTATATTATGCTAAATTCCAGAAAAGAAATATTTTTGGAACTGATTTGGTATTTTTCATGAAAATGGTCTAGTTATGAGTAAATGAATTAAATATGTTTTGTGAAGAAAGAAATTTGAAAAATAGATTTTATGGCTTGAGAATCCTATATGAGGTATATGCAGATTTTTGATGAGGGTTTTGGTTATTGATGATAAATTGTAAGAGTTGGCATTTTATGATGATTAAATGCATTAATTAGTAAAGTGTAAACAATTAAAATAAATTGTTTATAAATTTAAGTAATGTTATTCTTTCAATATCATTATACCGAAATATTGGTATGAATTTTATTGTAGAATTTCTATCTTTTGTGTCGGGGTTACTATTCATGAGTTACGAATATTACTCTTGAGATTAAAACTATATGTTGATCATATTATTTTTATCATCATATATAACATTTTTATAACCCTGATGTTGAAATTCTCTTTCACTGAGTGTAAAGATGGGTAGATTATTGGTATGATCATGACTAGGGTTCTCTTTGGCCTGTAGTGCAAAGTTGAATTGTGACTGGTATGATCATGACCATTGAATTTATAATTGAATATCTTAAGCTTAAGTTAAAGGTGAATTGATCAACATGGTTATAATTATTGTTTATATAAATTCTGAAATGATTATATATTTCTTTGAGATATGAATATATTTGGCCTGTAGTGCAAATATGAATTGTTGATGAATATCTTTGGCCGGTAGTGCAAAGATGACTGTTGTTGAATATCTTTGGCCCGTAGTGCAAAGATGGTTTGTTGATGAATATCTTTGGCCCGTAGTGCAAAGATGGATTTGTTAGTATGATTATAAACATGAACTGTGATTTGGTATAACCATGATCTTTGATGTTTCATGTAAAGACAGGTGATGAAAATATTCTTCGTCCTGGGTGCGAAGAAAAATTTATAGTCACAATTATGATTATGAATTATTCATATGATTGTGGAAAGGAACTATTGAGTGATGTTACATGGATAAAACATTGTTGGTGGATTTTTAACATGGAAGAGATAAGGACTTTATGGTCTATTTGACTCTTCTAATGGATTGCATGTTCCGCTGCAACTATGGTTGAAATTTTTATCATTTACCATATGTTCTAAATCTCTGATTTATTATTGATGAAGGCTATTGATAATTTAATTATCTTTAGTCATGATATTCTTTACTGAGCTAGTTGTGCTCACCCTTTTGCTTCACAATTCCTTTCAGGTAATAAGAGTGTAGCTGGGTCGAGCGGGGGTAACAAGGGAATAGAACGGTGGTCATCATTTAGTAGTTATATTTGGTGAAGGAAATAGGGTGAGGCGAACCCAACGTTGGAAGGGTGTTTTGTCACTATCATACAAGATGTCTAATGACATACAACCTCGTGTCATCATAAGACAGGGTTGTGCTCATCCACTTGCTGAGTATATCTACAAGCACTACCTATATAATCTTGGTGTTTGTTTAAAGTATAATTCTCAATTAGAGACAGTGCAGATAATGATAAGTCAAGAGAAGACTCACCATTGGGAAGAATATGATAGTAATCTTCTCGTTTTTCTTTGGGGTCTATTGGGTCAACCAAGGATAATTCTGTGGCCATATGATATCTATCATAACCTAGAAGCATGGCCTCCCATGTACGAAGGTTTCCTTGAGCACTTCCCAAATATTCTAGTTTCTAAAACAGTTTTTGACTATACCTTTATGTAAGGTGTTATTGTGAGGTGCTGTCCACGGTTGGGACATGTGTCACATTTGGTATATATTTGTATTCAAACTCACAGCATTCATATGTGTTGTTGTATTTTGTGTACGACAATTGTTGTAATAGAGTTGTAGTTATTTTCTGTACCATGTATTTGACGACTCAGAATGGGTTGGATGGAATGGACCTGTTTTGGGGTCGTTATAGCAACACTTGAGGATAGTACTCCAAAAGCTTCGTGAATACAAACTTTATGCCAAGTTGAAGAAATGCGAGTTCTGGCTGGAAGAGGTAGCATTCCTTGGGCACGTAGTATCAAGTCGTGGAATATCTGTTGACCCGGCAAGATTGAAGCAATTCAAAGCTGAGAGCAACCTAAATCAGTAACCGAAGTACGTAGTTTCTCGGTCTAGCTGGTTATTATCGGAGATTCGTGGAGGGATTTTCTCGAATCGCTACTCCATTAACTCAGCTGACTCGGAAAGATACAAAGTTCGGTTGGAGCGAAGAGTGTGAGCAGAGTTTTCAAGAACTCAAGAGGAGACTCATTTCAGCACCTGTTCTAACAATACCATCTGGCTCGGAGGATTTGTCATCTACAGTGATGCTTCGAGCAAAGGGTTGGGATGTGTTCTCATGCAACATGGAAAAGTCATAGCCTATGCATCAAGACAACTCAAGGAATATAAGAGGAATTATCCTACTCATGATCTAGAGTTGGCCGCTGTTGTCTTTGCACTTAAAATTTGGAGGCATTACTTGTATGGGGAGAGGGTGGAGATCTTTACGGATCATAAAAGCCTAAATATTTCTTCACTCAAAAGGAACTCAAAATGCGACAACGACGTTGGCTTGAACTGTTGAAAGATTATGATCATACCATTCAATACCATCCTGGAAAAGCGAACGTGGTAGCTGACGCATTGAGTAGAAGACCATATGCAAGTACGAGTGCGATATTGTCAACACAAAGGCCCATTTTGTGTGATTTGCAAAGGATGGAGATAGAGTTAAAGACTCCAGGGACCCATGGGATGATGGCGAATATACGAGTAGAACCGACTTTAATTGATAAAGTTAAAGCTGCTCAAGCTACAGACCTGGAGCTGATGCGTATAAGGAAGAAAGTGCAAGAAGGTACTATGCCGGAAGCAAGAATCGATGAAGAAGGAATACTTCGAGTCAACTCCAGACTTTGTATTCCTAACAACCCTGATTTAAAGTATGAAATCATGATGGAGGCGCACAACACACCGTTTGCAATCCATCCTGGAAGTACCAAAATGTATCATGATCTTCGTCATACATTTTGGTGGAGTAATATGAAGAGAGAGATAGCGTTGTTTATCTCAAAGTGTCTAACTTGTCAACGAGTCAAAGCGGAGCATCAAGTACCAAAAGGTCCATTGCAACCACTTGAAATTCTAGAATGGAAGTGGGAGCACATTACCATGGATTTCGTTACCGGTCTTCCTAGGGTTTCTCAAGGTATTGATGCGATTTGGGTCATTGTTGATAGATTGACCAAGTCTGCTCATTTCTTACCGATACGAGAAACTTATACACTTGAACGTCTTGCTCGTATGTACATAAACGAGATTGTAAGACTGCATGGTATGCCAGTATCCATAGTTTCTGATCGTGACCCAAGATTCACTTCACGATTTTGGGTTAGTTTACAAAAAGCTATGGGCACAGATTTACGATTTAGTTCGGCATATCATCCTCAGACGGACGGACAATCAGAGAGCACTATTCAAACTCTAGAAGATTTATTAAGACTCTGTGTCTTTGACTTCAAGGGAAGTTGGGACAAGTTCTTACCATTGGTGGAGTTTTCCTACAACAACAGTTATCAAGTAAGTATTGGCATGGCTCCATTCGAAGCATTGTATGGAAGAAAATGTCGTTCTCCAGTATGCTGGGATGAGGTGGTGAAGCAACGTTGTTGGACCGGAGTTGGTACGTATGACTACAGAAAAGATTCAAACGATCCGACAACGTATAAAATCCTCACAAGATCGACAAAAGAGTTATGCTGATCTTCATCGAAAGGACGTGGAATTTGATGTAGGAGATCATGTGTTCTTACGTGTTGCTCCATGGAAAGGAGTTACGAGATTTGGAAAGAAAGGAAAGCTCAATCCTCGATTCATCGGTCCATTTTTAATCCTCGATCGAGTAGGAACTGTGGCTTATAAACTCGCTTTACCGCCAAGTATGTCTCGTGTTCATAACGTTTTTCACATATCCATGTTACGCAAATATGTGGAAGACCCGAACCACATTATTGAGTTAGAACCGGACGAAATAGCGGAGGATTTGACGTATGAAGAAGTTCCTGTTCAAATCTTGGATAAGAAGGAACATATTCTACGCTCCAAGGTTATACCTCAAGTCAAAGTTTTGTGGAGAAACCACGATGTTGAGGAAATGACCTGGGAGTTAGAATTTGAAATGAAATCAAGGTATCCTTACCTCTTCGACATACCAGGTATGTACCCTAATTTCGAGGGCGAAATTTCATAAGAAGGGGAGGTTATAAGACCCCAACTTTTATAAATAAAGATGAATTTTCTATAAATATCATTTTTGAATATTATGGAGTTAATTTGATATAATGTTATAGTTGTGGGTAATATTTATAAATTTTGCAAAGTACGCAAGTTGTTATATAATATTCGATTGGTCGGGAAATATTCGTTTTAACAGGGAATATTCGTACAACGACACAATCATTGGTGGACCCCACAACGGAATTATTGTCGGATTGAGAAAACGACAAAAATATTTTATTAAAAATAACGGCGGAAGTTTTACCATTGTTACTGTTGAACTACTCGGTAGTAAAAGTACAGTAATACGTGTGGTTGCATAGTAGCACACGGTATTGATTATTAACGCTTATGTGAGAAGTCACTCAGTTTGATTCAATTATTGTCAGTTAATAATATGAATTATTTAGCGATAATGACGTTTTGTTTTATTCGTATTATTAACGTAATAAAACAGAAACATCTTTTTATATAAAACAGAATACTTTATTAAAGTTATTCTATAAATAGAATATATTATATTTTATTTAAAAGATTTTTCTTTAAATATGGACCGTCGATTAAAGTAATCAATCTGGACCGTTCATGGATTAGTTACTATGCATTCTATTTTTCTATAAATAGCAGCTCATTCCTTCATTATTTCTTACGAATTCACTGAACTCTAGAGAGAGAAGCTATAGAGAGAGAGAGAGAAAAGAGTATTCTGCTACTTAACTACTTCCTTACTTCAGCTCTTCTTTAAAACGGTAAGGGGTGTTATTCTTTCTTATTCATGAAGAGAACTGTTGTTATTCCATTTCTTATTATTCTGTTGGAATAACCTGTATACGCGGTCTACCCTATACTTGGTGACATTCTTCTATTATTCTGTTGGAACATCCTGTCTGTGTGTTTTACACCGGACCTGGTTCCGTTTTTATATTATTCTGTTGGAACATCCTGTCTGTGTGTTTTACACCGGACCTGGTTCCGTCTTGTTATTATTCTGTTGGAACATCCTGTCTGTGTGTTTTACACCGGACCTGGTTCCATTATTTATTATTCTGTCGGAATATCCTGTCTGTGCGTTTACGCCGGACCTGGTTCCATTATTTATTATTCTGTTGGAATAACCTGTCTGTGCGGTCTATCGCATGCATGGTGATTTCTTTTGTTATTCCATTCTTTATTATACTCAGTTGGTTAAGTTTTTACTTCTATACTCCATGAAATTTGTGAATATTCTTGATATTTGCGCTTCATCTAGTATCTATTCATGAAAATATTCTCCTGATCATTCTTGAATTTTACTCCACAAAGCAGTATCATGTTGACAATTTGGACGTTGTTAATTCTTGGATAAATTAATTCTTGAACTTGTTTTATTGAATTCTTATATCATTGTCATCATCCTCATGTTTATAAAATGTTGAAAGTCATCTGTGGCCTGTAGTGCATAGATGGACTTGGTATGATTATGACCAGGGATTATTCGGTGTAATCATGACCGTAATGTTACAAATGATGTGGTAAAAGTCCTCATTGGCCCGTAGTGTATTGATGGACAGTTGTTGGCATGATCATGACCATTAATGAATATACGAATATCCTTGGCCGTAGTGCAGGGATGATTCGATGATGTAGATTATTTTATTAAGCTGAGTCTCAGCGATCACAGTGTTGAAAAATCTTTTAAATCATAAAAGATAGTAGAGTTTATTTTCTACTTTACTCTTTTAATGGATTGCTTGTTCCGCTGCAGTTAAACTTGATGTCTATTATATTTTATCAGTTTAACATTGTTGAAGGCTAATGATAATTTATTCTGCATTATCTTAGTCATAATATTTCTTACTGGGCTAGTTGAGCTCACCCTTTCTTTCACTGTTCTCTTCAGGAAATGAGAACGTAGCTGGGGCAAGTCGGGGAACGGAGTGATGGTCTGAATGATAGTATTAGTTAGTAGTCCTCACTATTCTATGTAATAGTGTGTTAATAAATGTAACGAGGACTCTTTTGAGTATGAATACTCTCTAGAAGATAATATTTGTATTCAAACTCACAGTTTATGTTTTGTCGTATTGTACACGACAGTTGTATTAGTAAGTTGTATTTGTATTTTGTACTATATATCTGACGACCCAAGATGGGTGATGTATACCTAATTTTGGGGGCGTCACAGAGGTGTTTCTTGGAAAATATATATAATAAATTTAGAAATTTAATTTTCATGATTCATATAGAAAATTGTTATTTTCACAAAAAGTTTGATATGTCTACAAATTCTTACCCACATGAGCATAAATCTCATTTACGATTAATACTCCCTCCGTCCTAGGATAAAAGTTCTGATTGACTTTTTACGCATATTAAAAAAAAATGACAAAATTATCCATATTTAAATTCTCATTTAATTGCATAATTTTCTGCACATTACTAGTGATGCTCTATAAATATGCATAGAGAATAAAAATATAACAATTAATAATAAGAATATTATAGACAAATTATTGTAAAAAATAAATTATTTAAGATAAATAAATATTTAACTTAAGACTACCTAAAATAGTAATAAAAACTTTTATCCTTAGTATGATGGAGTATGAAAGATGCCGCATAGAACTACAAAATTTCATTCCTCTCCAAAACTTTTTCACACAATTTGGATCAATAGACCTTTATGGCCTATATTTAATTTGATAATATAAGATATCAAATAATAAAATTGACCAGACTTGAGTAAAAATCAACAAGAAAACCAGTGCAAAGCAAATTCATGCAAGCATACGTGTTTGCCTGCCTGCCTGCCCGCCCGCTCGCCCATATGAGATCTCAAACAGTATTGAACAACAATGGTGGTTGGATATCAAATGTATAAGCTGGAAAAGGGTTCCATTGGAGATGAATGCATAAACTAATAGAAAAACTTATGTCACCAAACAACACCCCAATAGCTTAAAAACATTTATGTGGTTGTTTCCTCATTAATAAACTGCTTCAATTGGCTCTCATCAACTAACTTGGACTTTTGAACTGCTATGATTTTTCCGTCAGTTAACATGCCTTTGTAAACCATACCTCGGCCTCCATGACCAAGTGTCCGATTCTTGTTGTAGTGATCAGCGGCCTTCTCCAACTCCATTGCAGCGGCTAACATTTGCTGTTGTAGACTTGTAGTAGTAGCAAACCACCATTTTGTTTGAAGAACCTTTCTTTAAGTTTCTTGTACTCTCTTCTGGACTACTTTGTAAAGCCAGAAGCTACTTAATATTAAAGCCAGAAGCCAATTCCGATAGCTGCAAAAAGCCAAAATTGTCAGGGTCTCTTGATATATATATATATATATATATATATATAGAGAGAGAGAGAGAGAGAGAGAGAGAGAGAGAGAGCCGTTCAGAAACGGCCCTCTTCAACGGACTAGGCAACGGACCAAATGAAAAAGAAGATAAAAGAAGCGCGGGTCACAAAGCAAATGGGTTAAGAGAAAATAAAGCGGGTTGAAGATCAGATGCACCATCTCAATCTCTCTCAAACTCTTCCCCTCCCTCTCTCTCTCAAGGCGATCGACGTAAAGCTCCGGAAAGGGACCTACCGACGCTAAGTCACTGGAAGGTACTTTACTTTATTATTTTTGTAATTTCTGTTTAATCCAAATGAAATCTAGGGTTTATTAGGGGTTTTTGATTTAAGATTACATTATTGATAGCACCAACTGTGGACTTTCATAGTCGAAATCTAGGGTTTATTCGGCATCTCTAGAATTTGATGTTTGTGTGAGTGCTCTGTTATTGGTAACTTACTCCAAGGATGGGACAACTCCACTATTGCTGGTAATAAAATTATTGTCCTTCTCTTGTCTATATATATTTTTTTAAGATGTAATTTTTTTCATTACATTCCCTTCTCCCACATGCCACCATCACCATGTGGTTGCTGAAAGAATTTGAAGTGTTTCGGTTTGAAAAATATGTTTTAATCTTCATAGCTTTGATATCATAATCCGCAATTTTGATATTTTGTTAGTCAAATTCCATGTCAAAAAACTTGCTGTCTATTTGTATTTGTACTCTTTTTTTAGTTTTATTTTTACAGGATCTGGTTTATACATCAAGAAAGAATTCAATTTGGAAGGTGAGCCCACTATAGAAGGCCTTATTGTGGCCACATCACTTATTGGTGCTATTTTGATTACTACGTGCTCTGGTGCAGTTGCTGATTGATTGGCTTGGCCGCCGTCCCCTGCTAATTATATCATCAGTCCTTTATTTCATCAGCGGTCTTGTAATGCTCTGGTTCCCCAATGTTTATGTCCTGCTCTTGGCTCGCCTTCTAGATGGATTCGGAATCGGGTTGGCTGTTACTCTTGTTCCGGTCTATATATCTGAGACTGCACTGCCTGAAATAAGGGGTTCACTAAATACTTTGCCTCAGTTCAATGGCTCCGGTGGGATGTTCCTTTCGTACTGCATGATTTTTGGAATGTCACTAATGAATTCACCAAGCTGGAGGTTGATGCTCGGTGTTATTTCTATACCTTACCTCATTTATTGTGTCTTAACAATATTTTTTTGCCGGAGTCTCCAAGGTGGTTTGTGAGTAAAGGGCGAATGCTTGAGGCCAAGCAGGTTTTGCAGAGGTTACGTGGGAGGGAAGATGTTGCTGGTGAGTTCCTTTTTTGCAGCAGCCCCTTTTCTGCATTTTGTTTACAAAAATAGTATGATAGGGACCAACATTAAATGGTCCTGCTTACTGTATACCAAAATAGACATAAAAACTTAAAATTTGATGACTGATATATTGATTAGTATTAGTCCTTGATGTGGGTGAGTAGGTTTTTGTTAGTCTATTTTTTACATGTAAATATATGCTTTTGGTTTAATGAAAAGAAGATAAAATTGTTTGTTAGCATTACGTTTTGGTTTAGTGGAGGTTCGATTCTCCTCAAAGTGAATGACAGGAAATTTTCCATCCCCTCAAAATAGGTTCTGCTACCATATTTTATTTTTATCTATGGTAATGGGCACATATTAGTTTCATTCACCATTGGGGATACAATCCTTTTAAAAATGAGCTACATATATTTAAGTAAAGGACTCCTCGTGGATTGCTAAATAGGAAGTGAAACAAATAGTGACATGAAATCCGTGAGGAATAAATTTTCCTTCAACTTTGAGATGCAAATTAACCTGTTTTTTGCCATGTTGAGCAGGGTAAAAGAAACTCAGTTGTAGTAGAACGAGAAGGGTTCAATGAACTGTACATTTTCAGTACTGGCTCAACTCATAAATGGTACGGCAAGTATGCGTATGTATGCATTGGACACTCTGCTTTGCTTAAACCAACAACTCTGGCTCCAAAAAGTGAATGGAGAGCGGCACAGCATCTACACAACCCGACTACTTAGTTTTTTCACTAGCTGACATGGGAGGAACATCTTTAAATAGGATTAAAAGATTTACATATATGCATGTAACAAAGCAAAATTTATGTGAATGTAGAATCTTCACTGCTCATGTATCATATTTGGAAACAAAATATATCGAATACAAATTTTGCAAATTAGTATCATGTTTGACAATCCAAAAGAGACCACCAAACTATATCATCTCGGGTTGAGAAAACAAGATAAACAGCACCTGGGGCAAGTTTTTAAAAGATTTCATCGACCCAAAAATGAAAGTAAAACATACAAAATGGAGCAGGCTATGGCTGCTATGCAATTCTAATGGACACAACCATTCTTCAACAAAAGAAAATCCACATCTATACTTGGATGACCCAATGCTTATGATTTGCACAAATAACATACTCAAACACCCCACTTTTCACTATGATAACAATAAAATTCCAATGTTTCTAACCGTAATCAAAATCCAATTCTAATATTAACACATCAGAAGTGAGATTAAGTAGGGAGAAGATTATAACATTCATTCTGATCACCACCAATCCACAACAAACAAAGAAAAGCTGTAAATAGTACAATAAAAAGACCACAAAGCATGCTGAGGTAGACTGAACCGTAGTGTCCATTTCACTCCCATATCCTCCATATCTTCATCACCATCACCACGAACCGTAGTGTCCATTTCACTCTCATGAGCCGGAGTGTTAACCTCGCTTCCACTAATCAAAGCATCACTGGCAATGAAAGGCAGAAATTTATCAGCAACTGAATTTTCATGGAAATGATAATTTGATAGATTAGACTATAACAGAGCTATGGAGTAACCAAAACCTAAAAATTCAAGAAACAAGGAGATGCCTATCTGTATATAGTGCAAAATATGTTAGATAAAAAAAATAACTCAACTTTTTCAAATGAATTTAAAATTTTCATTTGGTTTAAAGTAGTATCACATCCATTGAAATGGTTTAAGATGACACCCAGTCTTCAAATCATCATTAAATCACACATTTGACTTATCACAATGAATAGAAATCCTTACAGACTAGAAATCCACTTTACAGCCCCATCTACAAATAAGAACTATCACAAATTTTCCTTGTTTTTGTACTTAAAAAGTATAACAAAAATCCAATGACCAAAATGATCATCAACATTCATACCTCTCCTTTAACAACTAGCTCTGTTTTTGCTCCCACAACTCAAATAGATTCAAATACGCACTTTTTTTCATCACAACATAACTGAAGTAACGCCCGTAATTGTAAAGTAACAAAAAAATTATGACGATAAACAATGCAATTGGAACCCTGAAGCTAGAAAGATGTTCATAAGAAGCAAAGTCTACTAGAATTTGAAATACAAAAAAAAATGATCTTAAAGAATTCAAGCACAAAAAAGGTACTACCAACAGTCAAAACTCAAATTAGAATTCACAAATTCAGTGTTCCGGATTGAAACCCTAGATTCAGTAACAACATGCACTTCGTTTCCGTATAATGTATGTATAAATAACAAAGCAAAGTGAAATAAAAGGCAAATTTACTACCAGTACGAATGAAGAAATTTGAATCACAATATGAATTGAAGTTTTATTCTTGTTCACCTTCTTTTTCCCACCAAATTTAGAAGAGCAGCTCAATTTTTTGGTCAAAAACCGACCTTTGAGATGAACACACTAAAAATAAATCTGACTGAACTGAAACAGAGCTATAGATTAGACTATGGAGATGGAAATCATGAACATAGCTACGACTATAACAGAGCTTAATATACACTTCAGTAAGCTAAGAAAGGTAGAACATAATATACTATAACAGAGCACTCGCACAAACATCAAATTCTAGAGGTGCCGAATAAACCCTAGATTTAGACTATGAAATTCCACAGTTGGTGCTATCAATAATGTAATCTTAAATCAAAACCCCCTAATAAACCCTAGATTTCATTTGGTTTAAACAGAAATTACAAAAATAATAAAGTGAAGTACCTTCCAGTGACTGATAACGTTGGTCGGTCCCTTTCCGGAGCTTTACGTCGATCGCCTTGAGAAAGAGAGGGAGGGGAAGAGTTTGAGAGAGATTGGGATGATGCATCTGATCTTCAACCCGCTTTATTTTCTCTTAACCCATTTGCTTTGTGACCCACGCTTCTTTTTTCTTCTTTTTTTCATTTGGTCCGTTGCCTAGTCCGTTGAAGAGGGCCGTTTCTGAACGGCTCTCTCTCTCTCTCTCTCTCTCTCTATATATATATATATATATATATATATATATATATATGCAAACAAAGTTACTAGAGACAGATTTCACTGCATCCCAACTCAATGGAAAGGATGGAACTCATTTTCCTTATACATGGTCTATGGGTAGTATCATGTAACTACAAAAAATATGGAGCCTGTATCTTAATTATTTTGAAGTGAATACAAGCCCACAATTAGTTCAAGTCAGTTTTTTGTTTCAAGTTTTCAATCATAGAAAAAAACAATAAATGCTACTCATAATAAGCAGTTATATGCTTTCTCAATCTCGCCAAAAGCCAAAGGCCATTTCTATGAAATGAATGGCAACGAGTTGAATAACCCTTTTTGGTGTTGCTTTGTTGAAGATGTATTAGCCTGCATGAGTGATACATTATCCGTTGCAGTTGCTACAGATTTCCCAATCTAATGAAAGAGTAATGTTTCATTATTCATTTATATAAGCACTTCATATATGATATGATCCCCGTCAGGACCATGACCATCCATTTAATATTGAAAACTTACATCTTAGTAGTATAATGTAGTTTTTCCTATACTTTTGAGGCTTACATTTCTCTCTCAGGTACAATTATTGTGCACCAACATAAGGCCACAGATATAAGAGAAAAATACCTTGGCATCCATCGGAAAAGTAAGGGTTTCCTTGTCCATGTAGTCCGCGGATACAATGCAGATTCCACACTGAAGAACCATTGCCCAGTTCTTGAACATTGATATCGCAATTTTTGATGTCCTCCTCGGCGAAGGTCCAGGTCAGTACAACCGGAATAAAACTTGTGTCAATAGACTGGATCAAGGAAATTGTCTTGGAACCAGTTTTCCTCCACCAAGAAGGCAGACCTGCACGCTGTAATGCCATTCTGATCTTCTAACCCTGTGATATTCGCATAGTAATTATCGAGATAGTCGTCTGGCAACAATTGATGCCATAGCAACACGTTACTTCACTATAATTGTTGGAGCATAATGATGAGCATCCTGCTACGGCTTCCCCTTGGTTTAAACCAATGAGGGCATTGCCACAACCCAGAAAGGTGAATCTATTGTGATATTTTGAGAAAAGAAACCAAGCTCTTCAACAATGTATATCTCTGCTGAACTACATATGCTTCACAATTATGAATCACTGGCCAATGAACTCTTATCGATTGGTTTACTAGTGACACTGCTAATACCTCTACAGCCTGAGATGTTAGATATGGTCTTGGGAGGATCAGAAGAATTACCAGACGGGCCATCACATCTTATGGCATAAGATGCATCAAGAGAACAACTGGAACCAATTCCGAATGGGTAGGGGTTTGTAATGTTTCCGCAGCTATCTTCACAATTAGGCTTTGCTAGATATAATGTTACAGATAATGTGCCAGACTGTTAGCCATAATACTACTACCATCAACACCGGGAAACCTGATTGCAGCATCACTTCTCTAGTTTCAAGCTTATTTATGAGTAATGCAATCAACACTACACAAAGATCACCTATATACAAACACATGTTCAAGACATGGCCAGAAACAGTATACATATCAGTAGTGGAATCTAACCAAAATTTACCTTGGTAAACTTCCTTTGGTTGAGGATCTCTAGCTAGTTGATGCCAAGAAAGAGCCATCCTCCTTTAAATATGATACTCATAGTTAAATTACTGTACTAGAAAGTGACGTTTACTCATAGTTTGATTTTTCACTTAACTTACTTATAAATAATCAAAAAGCAGGCCTGATCAAATCAACCACAGGTTCTATAGCCAGAACTTTGTCTACAAGGGTCTTGCCGTTCTCTGGCAAATTATGAATACCTTGCTAGTACCATAGTCTTATGTAGATTAAAGAAATTTAATTTAATTTTTGGGAGATGCTAGTTACCAGGAAAGATCTAATGCCAACAAAGAGTTGATCTATTTAAATATTATACATAGACTGGTAGGTCAAAAAATACAGTCTAAATGCACTGTCTATCGTCCAACATGATTGAACATCCATCATCTATTAAAGCAAATTACATACGGTTCTTTTTTCTACTTCAAGTAAGCCTTCCTTTTTTGCTGCAAATAAACCATTTGTACAACCAATAACTCGGATTCATTTTCCCCATTTTTTTTAAAAACATAAATCATACAAGCTGCTGAACCATCTCCACTATCATCAAACTTAATTTATAACTGGACAAAAGAAAGGGGAGTAGTAAAAACTACATGTTTATATTAACATTCCAATAACATATGCAAGAATTCATGAAAGAAATTTAATAAACTAGTATTAAGAATTTGAGTTGAGATTCTAAGAAATATATAGCTAGAATCAATTCCAACGTCCAGGGAAATCATCCTCACCAAACCATTATACGCAATATATGCTCAGCTTAGCAGCTTTAGCAATTATCCATGGTGATCATACACCAGATGAAAATACAATTTCCATGTTTTTTGTTGAAATATAAGCAGTGTTCTAAAAATCCCCGCCTAGGCGCTAGGCCCCCACTTAGCGTCCCGCCTAGGCCCTAGGCCCCCTTGGCGCCTTGCCTAGGCGCTAGGCCCCCCTGGCGCCTCACTTAGGCCCAAGGCAGTAAAAAATCCCTCCAAAAAAATTAAACAATACCTAGATGGAGTCTAGGCAGAGAGGGTTTTTTTATTTTAATAACTACTCAAACCAAATCTTGATATATTTATTTTTTTAATGATTTACCATATTTATAATACAAGTTGTCGCATATCAAATCACAATAAGAAGTGAACAATATAAGTCAAAATGGATGATTTTATTATAGTTGTAATTTTTTGAACTTGTACCAACTTCAAATTATTAAAAATGATGATACATTTGTAATATTTAGTTTAATTCAATATAATTCTTAAATTTATGTTTAATTTCTTAAGTTTTAATATTGAATTAAATTCTTGAAATTTTAAATTTTATTATTTAATAACAATCTTGTTTATGAATAAAACTAATACATTAAAAATATATTTGAACTTTGAACAATTGCATGTTTGTGTTTGAACTTTGACATTAGCAATATGGATATGTGTTTGAACTTTAAGCAAATATTTTTATTATATTTATTATAGATTGTTTTACTTTATATTATTATTTTGTTTGGATAAATGTAAGATAAAATATTAAAATTGACTTAAAATAAAAACTCCCGCCCATACCCTGCCTAGTACCTTTTAGAACATTGAATATAAGCCATCACACAGTATAAAACTAGCTTATACTTCTTACGATAAATTCAATCAAGTAATTCTAAATACTTTGGTTATGATAAAGCAAACAATTCTTTTTGTGTTTCATCAATTTTAGAATGTAAGTAGCGGGTGGCCGAACAAAAAAATGGTAATCAAAATTTGAAAAAAAATATATGATCTGCATGGATCCACGGCTGTCAATAATAAAACTAAAAATAAGTAAAACAACACTCCCATACCACACTACAGGGTGGGGCATGCAGAGCCATATAAAAACTGCGCTTGACCTTCCACATCTTTCCAGCTCAAAGAGATGGCACAATGCGCCTGTAAACCGCTTGGAAAGTTTGTCCCCCGTTCCGATAAACCTTTTGTCCTTCCTCAGTTGCGGAGCTCAATAGCTTTACAACTGGATCAGCTTCAAGTTCTTTCTCCGTAAGAACTTCAAACATGGGATGATCCTCCAAACAAGACTTCATCCATTCTCCAAGTTCTTCCACATCCGTAATCGTGTATATGATTCCACCAACTTGAAGAACATAAGCATACTCATCTAGCAAGTGAGGGCTGATCACACGACGCCGATGATTCTTCTCTTTGAAGTGAGGATCGGGGAAAAGGAAGAACATTTTTGATAGCTGGGCCTTCTCAAAGTAATTTGGAATGTATTTCATTGAATTAGTCCTAACTACTGAAACATTCTGGTACTGACTAGGGTTAGCCTTTCTCAGTGCTAAAATTCGTTCCTTGACATATTCTGTCACCTTGTCTCTCAGTTCCATTCCTATCATCGGGGTTTCAGGAAAAAGGGTTGAGAGACTAATTAGAAGTCCTCCGAAACCACAACCGATGTCTGCAAACTGAACCTTTTTGGAAACAGCTACTGAATCAGAAGATAGAAAGAGTTGAGGATAGTGAAGGGAGTAGTCAACGTGCCTAGGAGCGATCGGGACTGGGAAATGGGAGTCACTTAATGGGTTGCTGTGGGCTCGTGCTCGATAAAAACGCTTCCGCGGAAGCTGAGTAGACTTGCTAAGATAGGGGTTTGCGTCATTTTCCGACATTGTTTTTCCTTATATCTGCATAATAACAACTTTCAATCACTTTAACAGTAAATTTTAAGTGAGTCATTGAAATTAAGTGTGAAATATATCATACAAGGAAGAGCTTCAGCTTGTTATTTTTAGCACAAAAAACTAAAATCGATATACACTAACTAAAAAGTGCTACTAATTGTCATATATGTTGTTTTCAAAACTTAAAACGGATTGATATCAATTTTGGATTTTAGGATTTCACAAATTGAAATAAGTAACCATCGTTGTTACAAATCTCGTTTTCCTGTCTGTTTTCTCTAAACTCTTAGATTCGCACCCTTACTGTTCTTGTCTGTTTTCTCTAAACTCAAAGCTAAACATTATTGTCTTTCCATTTCTTTCCAAAACTGCCAAACAGTGTAAAGAACAATAGGGATAGCTATCATTACTTATCACATCTATTAAGTATTGCCTACCTTTTTGAATCAAGATGACTGCATCTAGAGTTATGTAACCCCACATGCCTTTGGGATTTTCAACAAGTTAAGAATTGCATTCAAGCTCAGGTTCACTGATGTTTGTTAAGTTCATGACCATATTCATGGCAAATCGTAATGCAACCTTAAGAGATAAACGAGCCGCTTAACCAGAGCCTAGTTACATATGCTAATAAAAATGTGTAGGTATAAAATACGTACAGCACGGATAAAATCAGAGTCAATACAAACTATAAAAATCCTACACGAGAGCTTTACACAAGTCGAGACAAAAATGACCAGGCTCGTGATTTACCCCATGTTAAGACCCAGCCTGTTATTTCTCTTGACACAAATGAACAAACATTGCTTGTTTAGTTGATCTTTCGAGTCCTAAATGACCCTGAGCTCAAGCATATTTACCAATGAGTCGATTCATTCATTCACATGCCTAAACACATCTAGCTCAAGCTTTACCCTTTAATCTCTAAACATCATATTAGAAAGGGGAAAATCATATAAAGACCATTAAAAAAAACTCAAAAACAGGCTGAATTAGTGAATTCTAAACTACATTAAAAGCATCTACCTTTCTAAATTCTAATCTCTGCCCAAAAAAATACCTCAAGAAGTTAACCCAATACATGTTAAAAGAAAATATTTTGAGCAATACCCAGAGCATGTCTTACAATTACACTGTTCCAATAACTCTTGAAAATGGCCAATTAATTCTCGAAATTTCCTAAAAAAAAAGAAAAATTACAGAGAAAGAAGTACTAACAAATTCAGTGGAACTGCTTAACGATGACGTTCAGATCAGTCGCCGCAGTCGTTTCTTCTTCTCGGCTTGAGCTTCTGTTGTGCGGGAAATTTTAGCACTGAACTGAAAATCAAAGCAGAACCCTAGATATGTCACGTGTTAGTATGTTTATATGTTTTTGCAAGAATAATCTTATATTTGTAAGAATTTTTACTTTCACCCCCATAACTTTTACTGAATCAACCTTTTTGTCCAACGACAAGAACAAGAGATCAATCAGGAAAAGAAAAAGGCTAGTGGCTTTATAAACCTATGGCCTAACATAATTAAGGCATTAAATCGAATTAAACTGTTCATTCGGGCTTGACTTGAAAAAATGCGAGCGAGACTTGAATTCGTTAAGAATATAAATTAAATCTGAACACAAAACATAGTTCAAATAAAAATACGGATATAATTTGAACAATATTATATTCGACTCGTTTAAGATTCAAACTACTCGAATTCTCGATTGTTATTCGATACACACTCGATTAATACATATTCGAATAGATACTCGATACATTCTTTTATACTATATACAAATTTAAAAAAATTAGGATAATTAATTATTATTATTTTAATTTAATTTTAATTGTTGTTTTATATTTGTAAAGTGTAATAGTAAATATTTTTTTTCATTTCTAAGTAAAATAATAGGTAGAATTTATAATTATATATTGTATAAAACTAGTTACTACGAAGAGACTAGAATTTGAGCTTGAATTCAAAGTTAACGAGCAGTATTAATATAATTCGATCCGAGTCGGATTGAATTCAAGTATGAATATTCGAGTTGAGTCGAATCTGAATAGAGTTTATAAATCATTTCGAATCTATAGTCGAATTCAAGTATGAATTTAACTTTTCAAGTCGAATCCGAACTCTGTTTGGTTTAGTTCGACTTTTTTACGCTCTTAAATATAATATAGTTTCTCAGCATCTCAAATCTAAAAATTGAGTCTGTATTATCACTTTTTTTCACAAAAAAATTAATAATTTTTTATTGATATATTTTTATTATTTTTCATTGACATAATACATATAATGTTGAAGATAATTTGGATCAGTATCATATTTACAATTATATAATACATTAAATAAAAATATATAAGCAAGAGCCATGAAACGAAGTACGAAGCCTTCATATCCTAGCAAAATTAAACAGAAGTTAATTGCTTGTATTACTTGGTGATTAATAATTATATATTAATTGTGAAGAAGGAATTTTGAAATTACATATAAGTTTTAGTATTTTTTTTAAAAAAACGCTTTATATATTCTTCCTCTATAATTTAAGGAAAATTTATTGCAATTATTAGTTATTGTATTAAATATAATAATGATTGTCTGAGTTAACTCATATTAACTCATTAATTAATTGTCAATAAAATTGAGTTAACTCAAGTAATTATGAGTTAGGATTATTAGTCTGATTTTTATATATAAGAACTTGAAATAGTTGTCAATCTATGCATTGTTATTCCTTACGGTAACACATAAAACTATCCTGTCATTAACCATTTAACCTTATTCACTTAATTGAGTTTTTATTAATTTTCTTATATTTCTATTAACGTCGTAGTTCATAAATATAGAAGTACTAGTTGTGTCCCGTGCCTCCGGCACTAGATGAACGATGAAATTTATTCTAAACTTTGGACGGCCCAGATGACTTATTAGAGTGAGCGAGAAATTTAAAATCAGTTGTATTTTGTTAGATAGATTTCCTAGTTACCTAATATATATGTGTTGCCTGTCTTATGCGATATTCAATTGTTTGGTAACTTTTTTTTTTTCGCATAAAATTTTATAAGTTGTCTAAAGCTCTCATATCTTGATCATTATATTTAGGAAATTGATATTTTTACATGATTTTTTGATATTTCCACATTAAACGTGTTGCTATAAATATATAGTAACAGTAAAAAATGTCGCTATAAAATCTATAGTAGTGCATTGTAACATTATTTGTTGTATTTTACTTTTTGAATTTTAAATGAGATCGAGGTTTAATTTTAGAATTAATAATTAAAATATACCCAAGAGTGACAACCACATCCACGCTACTTTTTTTTATCAAACAGGTTAATCGACATAAATACATTTAAACTGTAAATTATTATAAATGATGAAAATATTACAATACAAAAAATTTAAAAGGTAATTTTTTCAAACAGAATAACATAATAATCAGGAAAAATGTCAATTGTAATAATTAACAGCAGATATACTCCTGATGAAAAACAATCGCATTCTAAAAATAATAACATAATATGTAGATTTGAGATGTTCTTTAATACAAGTAGAAGAATAATCGACCGTCATGATAACGTCATACCAAAATCTGAACAATCTATTTTCAATCAGAAAAATTCTCCCACCTGAATAAGGCAAAATCTTCCAATAATAAAATCCTCTCATAAAAGAGAAAATAAATTAATTATATAATAGAGAAAACAAGTTCCGTAAAAAGGAAAAAAAAGAAAAATTATTAATGCACAAGAAGAAAGATCTAAAGGAGGGTCTATAAAAGAGAACCCTCCCCAAATGTAAGATTGATGGTGGAATTTTTGTCAAAAAAGAATAGACAGAAAAGAGAATATTAATTCATTTAGTCTTATTCGAAAATTGTACATCCGCACTACTTGAAATCGCAATTACATCATGATTAGTAAATGTGATTGTCAACTTTAAAAACTACACAATTATATAATTATAGTAAATGTGATTGTGTAGTTTTTAAAGTTGACAATCACATTTAATATATCGATTTATTTATTGTTAATTATATGAATAATTATTGTTATTAATATTAACTTTGGCAATATATATAATTAGTGGGTCAATTTTATAATCTCATATTCTTACCCAATCTCATGTATTGATCTAGATCGCAATTGTAAGTCGGCATAAAATTTTCACAATACGAGACAAGACTTTCAATTTCATAAGATGCTTAAAAACGCACAAATCTGCACCATGCACACACACACACACACACACACACACACACACACACACACATATATATATATATATATATATATATATATATATATATATAGTGGCGAAGCCAGAACTTATATTTAGTGGAGTCAAAATATTATAATGTTATAAATAATTTGGCGGGGGTTCTGGGCAGCGCCCCCAAACCAATTTTTTTAGATAATTTTGTGTTTTTTGGCTGGCCGATTGCATATGTAAAACATGTGACGCCCCCAAAATTAGGTATACATCACCCATCTTGGGTCGTCAGATACATAGTACAGAATACAAATACAACTGATTAATACATCTGTCGTGTACAATACGACAAAACATAAACTGTGAGTTTGAATACAAATATTATCTTCTAGAGAGTATTCATACTCAAAAGGAGTTCTCATTACATTTATTAACACACCATTACATAGAATAGTGAGGACTACTAACTAATACTATCATTCGGACCATCACTCCGTACCCCGACTTGTCCCAGCTACGTTCTCATTTCCTGAAGAGAACAGTGAAAGAAAGGGTGAGCTCAACTAGCCCAGTAAGAAATATTATGACTAAGATAATGCAGAATAAATTATCATTAGCCTTCAACAATGTTAAACTGATAAAATATAATAGACATCAAGTTTAACTGTAGCGGAACAAGCAATCCATTAAAAGAGTCAAGTAGAAAATAAACTCTACTATCTTTTATGATTTAAAAAGTTTTTCAACACTGTAATCGCTGAGACTCAGCTTAATAAAATAATCCACATCATCGAATCACCCCTGCACTACGGCCAAGGATATTCGTGTATTCATTAATGGTCATGATCATGCCAACAACTGTCCATCAATGCACTACGGGCCAATGAGGACTTTTACCACATCATTTGTAACATTACGGTCATGATTATACCGAATAATCCCTGGTCATAATCATACCAAGTCCATCTATGCACTACAGGCCACAGATGACTTTCAACATTTTATAAACATGAGGATGATGACAATGATATAAGAATTCAATAAAACAAGTTCAAGAATTAATTTATCCAGGAATTAACAACGTCCAAATTGTCAACATGATACTGCATTGTGGAGTAAAATTCAAGAATGCTTAGAAGAATATTTTCTTGAAAAGATACTGGATGAAACGCAACTATCAAGGATATTCCACAAATTTCATGGAGTATAGAAGTCAAAACTTAACCAACTGAGTACAATAAAGAATGGAATAACAAAAGAAATCACCATGCATGCGATAGACCGCACAGACAGGTTATTCCAATAGAATAATAAATAATGGAACCAGGTCCGGCGTAAACGCACAGACAGGATATTCCGACAGAATAATAAATAATGGAACCAGGTCCGGTGTAAAACACACAGACAGGATATTCCAACAGAATAATAATAAAACGGAACCAGGTCCGGTGTAAAACACACAGACAGGATGTTCCAACAGAATAATAAACGGAACCAGGTCCGGTGTAAAACACACAGACAGGATGTTCCAACAGAATAATAGAAGAATGTCACCAAGTATAGGGTAGACCGCGTATACTGGTTATTCCAACAGAATAATAACAAATGGAATAACAGAAGTTCTCTTCATGAATATAAAAGAAATAATATTCCCTACCTTAAAAGAACTGGATATTGGAAAAGTGATGTAGCAGAATACTTTTATTCTCTCTCTCTTATTCTCTCTATACTTTCTCTCTCTATAGCTTGAATGAATTCGTGAAAAATAATGAAGCCCTAGGCCTCTATTTATAGAAAAACTGAGGGTGGCTCTTGGTCTTAACGAAGGGTCAAATGACTCTTGGTCTTAACGAAGGGTCAAATGACTCTTGGTAATATTGAAGGGACAACTACTATTGACGAAAGTAATTACTATTGACCAAGGTAAATACTATTGACGAAGGTAATTACTATTGACCAAGGTAAATACTATTGACGAAGGTAATTACTATTGACGACGGTAATTACTATTGACGAAGAGACTCTTAGATGATGACATATGGCCCCCCATAAAATAACCAAACTTACCACAACGTCTCAATTATTGATTTAATAATATAACATATTATACAGATGATACTATGACAATAATTTAAGAGATATGATGCAGCAATTACTGTAGCAATAATTGAGTATAGCTGAGTGACTTCTCACGTAAGCATCAATAATCAATACCGTGTGCTACTATGCAACCACGCGTATTACTGTACTTTTACTACCGAGTAGTTCAACAGTTTTAACGATTTTAACGTAATACCTCAGCTGTTATTTTTATAGAAAGATAATTTTGTCGTTTTCTCAATCCGACAATAATTCCGTTGTGGGGTCCACCAATGATTGTGCCGTCGTACGAATATTCCCCGACAAAAAGAATATTCCCCGACCAAACGAATATTTTATAACAACTTGCTTACTTTGCAAAATTTATAAATATTACCCACAACTATAACATTATATCAAATTAACTCCATAATATTCAAAAATGATATTTATAGAAAATTCATCTTTATTTATAAAAATTGGGGTCTTACAACCTCCCCTTCTTATGAAATTTCGCCCTCGAAATTAGGGTACGTACCTGGTATGTCGAAGAGGTAAGGATACCTTGATTTCATTTCTGATTCTAACTCCCAAGTCATTTCCTCAACATCGTGGTTTCTCCACAAAACTTTGACTTGAGGTATAACCTTGGAGCGTAGAATATGTTCCTTCTTATCCAAGATTTGAACAGGAACTTCTTCATACGTCAAATCCTCCGCTATTTCGTCCGGTTCTAACTCAATAATGTGGTTCGGGTCTTCCACATATTTGCGTAACATGGATATGTGGAAAACGTTATGAACACGAGACATACTTGGCGGTAAAGCGAGTCTATAAGCCACAGTTCCTACTCGATCGAGGATTAAAAATGGACCGATGAATCGAGGATTTAGCTTTCCTCTCTTTCCAAATCTCGTAACTCCTTTCCATGGAGCAACACGTAAGAACACATGATCTCCTACATCAAATTCCACGTCCTTTCGATGAAGATCAGCATAACTCTTTTGTCGATCTTGTGAGGTTTTTATACGTTGTCGGATCGTTTGAATCTTTTCTGTAGTCATACGTACCAACTCCGGTCCCAACAACGTTGCTTCGCCCACCTCATCCCAGCATACTGGAGAACGACATTTTCTTCCATACAATGCTTCGAATGGAGCCATGCCAATACTTGCTTGATAACTGTTGTTGTAGGAAAACTCCACCAATGGTAAGAACTTGTCCCAACTTCCCTTGAAGTCAAAGACACAGAGTCTTAATAGATCTTCAAGAGTTTGAATAGTCCTCTCTGATTGTCCGTCCGTCTGAGGATGATATGCTGAACTAAATCGTAACTCCGTGCCCATAGCTTTTTGTAAACTAACCCAAAATCGTGAAGTGAATCTTGGGTCTCGATCAGAAATTATGGATACTGGCATACCATGCAGTCTTACAATCTCGTTTATGTACATACGAGCAAGACGTTCAAGTGTATAAGTTTCTCGTATCGGTAAGAAATGAGCAGACTTGGTCAATCTATCAACAATGACCCAAATCGCATCAATACCTTGAGAAACCCTAGGAAGACCGGTAACGAAATCCATGGTAATGTGCTCCCACTTCCATTCTGGAATTTCAAGTGGTTGCAATGGACCTTTTGGTACTTGATGCTCCGCTTTGACTCGTTGACAAGTTAGACACCTTGAGATAAACAACGCTATCTCTCTCTTCATATTGCTCCACCAAAATGTATGACGAAGATCATGATACATTTTGGTACTTCCAGGATGGATTGCAAACGGTGTGTTGTGCGCCTCCATCATGATTTCATACTTTAAATCAGGGTTGTTAGGAACACAAAGTCTGGAGTTGACTCGAAGTATTCCTTCTTCATCGATTCTTGCTTCCGGCATAACACCTTCTTGCACTTTCTTCCTCATACGCATCAGCTCCAGGTCTGTAGCTTGAGCAGCTTTAACTTTATCGATTAAAGTCGGTTCTACTCGTATATTCGCCATCATCACATGGGTCCCTGGAGTCTTCAACTCTATCTCCATCCTTTGCAAGTCACACAAAATGGGCCTTTGCGTTGTTAATATTGCACTTGTACCCGCATATGATCTTCTACTCAATGCGTCAGCTACCACGTTCGCTTTTCCAGGATGGTATTGAATGGTATGATCATAATCTTTCAACAGTTCAAGCCAACGTCGTTGTCGCATGTTGAGTTCCTTTTGAGTGAAGAAATATTTGAGGCTTTTATGATCCGTAAAGATCTCCACCTTCTCCCCATACAAGTAATGCCTCCAAATTTTAAGTGCAAAGACAACAGCTGCCAACTCTAGATCATGAGTAGGATAATTCCTCTCATATTCCTTGAGTTGTCTTGATGCATAGGCTATGACTTTTCCATGTTGCATGAGAACGCATCCCAACCCTTTGCTCGAAGCATCACTGTAGATGACAAATCCCTCCGAGCCAGATGGTATTGTTAGAACAGGTGCTGAAATGAGTCTCCTCTTGAGTTCTTGAAAACTCTGCTCACATTCTTCGCTCCAACCAAACTTTGTATCTTTCCGAGTCAGCTGAGTTAATGGAGTAGCGATTCGAGAAAATCCTTCCACGAATCTCCGATAATAACCAGCTAAACCAAGAAAGCTACGTACCTCGGTCACTGATTTAGGTTGCTCCCAGCTTTGAATAGCTTCAATCTTTGCCGGGTCAACCGATATTCCACGACTTGATACTACGTGCCCAAGGAATGCTACCTCCTCCAGCCAGAACTCGCATTTCTTCAACTTGGCATAAAGCTTGTATTCACGAAGCTTTTGGAGTACCAGCCTCAAGTGTTGCTCATGATCTTCACGGCTTTTGGAATAAATAAGGATGTCATCAATAAAGACGACCACAAAGTGATCCAAATATTCCTTGAATACCCGGTTCATCATATCCATGAAGGCAGCAGGAGCATTAGTCAATCCAAAGGACATGACTAGGAATTCATAATGCCCGTACCGAGTTCTAAAAGCCGTCTTTGGAATATCCTCAGTTCTAACCTTCAGCTGATGATATCCAGAACGAAGATCGATCTTTGAAAAGAATTGTGCTCCTTGCAACTGGTCAAACAGGTCATCAATACGTGGCAATGGGTACCTATTTTTGATGGTGACATGATTCAACTCCCGATAATCAATACAAAGTCGCATACTTCCATCTTTCTTCTTCACGAATAGAACAGGAGCTCCCCAAGGAGAAGTACTAGGACGAATAAAGCCAATGTCTAACAATTCCTGCAGTTGGATCTTTAACTCCTGAAGTTCAATAGGAGCCATTCGATATGGGGCTTTGGAAATGGGTTTTGTACCGGTTCAAGATCGATACAAAATTCAATTTCACGCTCTGGGGGTAGGCCAGGAAGTTCTTCAGGGAATACGTCAGGGAATTTATTAACAATAGAAATATCATTCAAAACTGACGTATTTTTGTTTAGATCTGTGACATGAGCTAAGAAAGCTTGACATCCGTTTTTCAATAAACGAATAGTTTTATGGCTTGAAATGACAGCGATTGATTTTAATGGTTTGGTTGCTTGAATTCGCATAATAGGTCGATTAGGAATATGAAAACTAACAACCTTACGAAAACAATCAATTTTTGCATAATGAGTAGTTAACCAATCAATCCCTAGAATCACGTCAAATGCAAGTATTTTTAATGAAATCAGATCGATAGGTAATGTAAGACCCCAACTTATTAATGAATAAAATCAAATTTTCTCTAAATATTATTGTGAATAATAAGGGGTTAATTTGATATAATACTTTGGTTATGGGTGAAATGTGCAAATTTTGCAAAATAAGCAAGTGGTTATAAAATATTTATTTTTGGTCGGTGAATATTCGGTTGGTCGTGGAATATTCTTGCTGTCGGGGAATATTCGTACGACGACGCAGCCTTGTGTGGGCCCCATAACGGAAAGCGATTGGATGAAGAAAACGACAAGTATAAGTTGTTTATAAATAACGGCGTAGTTGTTACCGTTAATACTGTTGGAATACCCGGTGGTTAAAATACAGTAGCACACGGTATTGCACCAATTATTGATTCTTACGTAAGAAGGCACTACTCAATAATTGTTACAGTAGTTATTATTCAATATTTTATTTTATTGATTCAATAATTGCTGCGTTGATATTTTATATTATTGTTGTTTCAATAATTGTTGCTGCACAGTATTTTCATTTATCAGATCAATAATTCATATTATTTGAATAATATTATTAGATAACATTATTGGCAATGTCTAGAAAGTTCTGTCTAAGGAGAGGTTTGGTCATCTAATTGCGCGCCAGTAAGGAGAAATCCTTATTGGAAAGCCCCCTCTTTCCTGGGAACGGCCTGGTTGTCATAAATGTGATTCTGTAATATTATTTGTGAATAATTAATTATTGATTCATATGATAAGGAAATATTTATTTTATGTGGATATAAATGAGGGATATATTTTTGTGGTTAAAAATGAAGGAGTTAATGTTGAGGTTTTTATCAGTATTTTTGTCGGAATGGAGGTATTAAAAATCAGGGTTTTTGAGATATTTTGCGGGGGTTATAATTTTTAATCCGACCGTTGGATCGTGGTAATTTTTGGATATGTTATACATATATAAGTTGAGTATATGTCCACAAATTTTGAACCGTTAAAAATGAACGTATGATTTATTATGAATTTTACAAGATGACTGGTTCAGAAATTGTTGAATTTTCGGAGTTTATCATTTTGATGGAAAATTCTAGAATTGGTGGGCCCCACTTGTGGTTGGTGAAGAAATGTGCTGAATTATATTTCAAATGTGGTAGGTGGGAATAGTAGCAGGTAAAGCCATCAGGTTGCAGGTCAAACCTACCAAAATTTTCCTATAAATAGAGGGCTAAGTTAGAATTGAAAATCACACCAGAAACAAGTTTTCTCTCTTTCTCTCTCTAGATTATTGAGTGTATTTTGTGAGTATTTAGATACTTTGAGAGTTTCTATTCATCAGAGCAAGTTTCTTTCAGCCTTATACCGGTATTCCGACCAGAAGTACTGATATTTTGAGGTAAGGGATATTATTTTCTTCTTAATGATATTATTTTCTTCAATATCATTATGCTGAAATATTGATATGAGTTTTTATCAAATTTGGAACTTTTTGTGTCGGGGGTTACTATTCACGTATACGGCACTATTCACGTATACGGCACTATTCACGAATACGGCACTATTCACCGAAAAATAAAATTTTCCCTTTTTGTCCAAGATGTCTATTATGGTTACTATCTTTGATTGTATCCATGTTTTGATCTTTATTTTTGAATTCTGCTTCACAATTGATTATTATGAAGTATTATTGATCTTGGATAAACTGTTATACGAATCCCTACTATTTGTCCTTCTGTCTCATTGGATTCGTTCTCTTTAAGATATTTTTCATCATCCTCAGTCCTAAATGATGATATTACTGAATATCTTTGGCCTGTAGTGCAAAGATGTATAATTACTTGATGAATATCTTTGGCCTGTAGTGCAAAGATGAACAGGTGTTGAGATGAACATGACCGACTGATGATACAAATGAATATCTTTGGCCTGTAGTGCAAAGATGAATATTTGGTTAAAGATGATTATTAATTGATGTTACAGGGATAAAATATTGATGATGGACTTTTAAATCTTAGAAGATAGTAGAATTCTTTCTCTACTTGACTCTTCTAATGGTTTGCTGTTTCCGCTGCAGTTGTTGATCTAAAACTTGTTGTCGATTATATTTTATCAGATTTTTCCCTGTTGAAGACTAACGATAATTTGTTGTATATTATCTTAGTCATAATATTCTTTACTGGGCTAGTTGAGCTCACCCTTTTCCTTTTTGTTCCATTTTTCTTCTCAGGAGGTGAGAACATAGCAGGATCTAGTCGGGGTATGGAGTGATGGTTCTAGAAAGATGTATTAGCAGTCCTCACTATTTCTGTAAAATAGTGTTTGAATAATTGTAATGAGGATTTATTTGAGTGTGGATATTGTCTAGAAGACAATATTTGTATTTAAACTCACAGTATGTGTTGTCGTATTTTGCACGACAATTGTATTATTGAAGTTGTAGTTTGCTTTCTGTACCATGTATTTGGCGACTCAGAATGGGTGTTGTATACCTATTTGTACAGTTGATACTGGGTGTTGTATCATAGCTGGGCGTCACAGTTGGTATCAGAGCTTAGGGATATGATCCCTGGCTGAGATGTGAGACAAGAACTAGGAGGGGAGAGACGGGGAATTCCTTCGCTAGTATGACCTGACTAAGTTTATTTGGTGTTTATTTGGTCGGTCAGAGTATAGGGATAATATATGACATGACTATTAACCCTTGTTTTATGGCAGTATTTAAGAATGGCAGCTGAGAACGTTAATAATGGAGTAAATCAGACCGTGGAGACACCTTTGATCACTACCCAGGGGAACGTGCAACAGGAAGGCAATATTCCTCCTGTAAACAACGTTACCGAGCAAACGATGAATGATGGAATGTTTAGGAGCTTTTTGCAGTTCATGCAAAATCAGACGAGGGAGACTCGTGTGCAGAATACGGGTGGAAATGATAACAACGCGCGGTTTGTCACAGCTAAGCAGTTCAAAGAATTGGGACCACCAGAATTTAAGGGAAAGCCGGATCCGATCATGGCGGAAACGTGGGTCAAGCAAATTACCAAGATATTTGATGTCTTGGGATGCACGGAGGAACAGAAGGTTCCATTCGCCACATTTATGTTCCGCGGTGAGGCAGACTACTGGTGGGAGTCTGTGAAGCGTACCCAGCCTGACGCACTCAACATGTCCTGGGAAACATTTCAAAAACTGTTCAATGACAAGTACTTTCCTGAAAGTATTCGTCATATGAAGGAGGTTGAGTTTATTAGACTGGAACAAAACAACATGACGGTGTCCCAGTACGAGGCGAAGTTTGCAGAGTTATCCAGGTTTGCACCTCATTTGGTCGAAAATGAGGAACGAATGACAAGGATGTTTCTGAGAGGTCTAAAACCCGAGATTCGGCAATATCTTATCTCTCATAAATTTTCTTTATATTCAGATGTTGTAAACAGGGCTCAATTATTAGAGAGAGATAATGAGTATACTCAACCGAGGGACCACAACCAGGGTCATACCGGTGGCAGCAATCATCAGAGCGATGATAACCAACGAGGAGGGAAAAATACGGACAAAGGCGGTAACCACTCGGTGGTCATCGTGGTCATGATAATAGGAGAGGTGAGTCAAGTGGAATTTCAGAAGAGGAGATTCAACAATGACGGGAAGACATCAGCACCAGCACCAGCACCAACAACAAATTTTAGGGGAGGAGAACGACCGCCAGTTAGATGTTACAAATGCGGGAAAGAGGGACATATCAGCCCAAACTGTCCACAACAATCCAAGGTATGTTACAACTGTGGGAAGGAAGGCCATATCGCTCGAGAGTGTTCTGTAGCAAAACCAAGTTCAGCGGGAGTGGTGACTCCAAGGGCTGTCCCGGATAAGTCGAAATCAGCGGTTCCTGGAAGAGCGTTTGTCGTAACTGGCCAAAACGCGAGAAACCCGAACGAGGTGATCACGGGTAAGCTAATCTTGAATTCTTGCGAAGTTTATACTTTACTAGATACCGGTTCTACCCATTCTTTTATCTCTCCTGCTTGTGCTCAACGTTTAAACTTGACTCCGGAGAAATTGGACTTTAACTTATCTGTTGAAACTCCGTTGGGTGAAACCTTCGTTACATCTACAGTTTATAAATCTTGCATGATCCAAGTTGGCACTATCACATTACCTGTTGATCTTATCTCTTTAAAGATACTTGCTTTTGATGTGATTTTAGGAATTGATTGGTTAACCACTCATCATGCTAAAATTGATTGTTTTCGTAAGGTTGTTAGTTTTCATATTCCTAACCAACCTGTCATACGAATTCAAACTACTAAACCACTAAAATCAGTCACTGTCATATCAAGCCACAAAGCTATTCGTTTATTGAAAAACGGATGTCAAGCTTTCTTAGCCCATGTTATGGATTTGAACAAAGACAAGTCAGATTTGAATAATATTTCTATTGTTAGAGAATTTTCCGATGTATTTCCTGAAGAACTTCCCGGTCTACCCCCGGAACGAGAAATTGAATTCTTTATTGACCTTGAACCCGGTACAAAGCCCATTTCTAAAACCCCATATCGAATGGCTCCTATTGAACTTCAGGAGTTAAAAGTCCAACTACAGGAGTTGTTGGACATCGGTTTTATTCGTCCTAGTACGTCTCCTTGGGGTGCTCCTGTTTTATTCGTAAAGAAGAAAGACGGGAGTATGCGACTTTGTATTGACTATCGAGAATTGAACCATGTCACCATCAAGAATAGGTATCCGCTACCTCGCATTGATGACCTGTTTGACCAGTTGCAAGGAGCACAATTCTTTTCAAAGATCGATCTTCGTTCTGGATATCATCAGCTGAAGATTAAAACTGAGGATATTCCAAAGACTGCCTTCAGAACTCGGTACGGGCATTATGAATTCTTAGTAATGTCTTTTGGATTGACTAATGCTCCTGCTGCCTTCATGGATATGATGAACCGTGTATTCAAAGAATATTTGGATCAGTTCGTTGTTGTCTTTATTGATGACATCCTCATCTATTCCAAAAGCCGTGAAGATCATGAGCGCCATTTGAAGCTGGTACTGCAAAGGCTTCGTGAAAACAAGCTATATGCCAAACTGAAGAAATGCGAGTTCTGGCTTGAGGAAGTAGCATTCCTTGGGCACGTGGTGTCAAAACATGGAGTATCTGTCGACCCGGCGAAGATTGAAGCCATACAAAGTTGGGAGCAACCGAAGTCGGTAACCGAAGTACGTAGCTTTCTGGGCTTAGCTGGTTATTATCGGAGATTTGTGGAAGGATTTTCTCGAATCGCTACTCCGTTAACTCAGCTGACTCGGAAAGATACAAAATTCGTATGGAGTGAGGAATGCGAGAAGAGTTTCCAAGAACTCAAGAGGAGACTCATTTCGGCACCTGTTTTGACAATACCATCTGGTTCGGATGGATTTGTTATCTACAGCGATGCTTCAGGCAAAGGGTTAGGATGTGTTCTCATGCAACATGGGAAAGTCATAGCCTATGCCTCACGACAACTCAAAGAATATGAGAGGAATTATCCTACTCATGATTTGGAGTTGGCAGCAGTCGTTTTTGCGTTGAAGATCTGGAGACACTACCTGTATGGGGAGAAAGTGGAGATCTATACAGATCATAAAAGCCTCAAATATTTCTTCACCCAAAAGGAACTCAACATGCGGCAACGACGTTGGCTTGAGCTGTTGAAAGATTACGATCATACCATCCAATATCATCCTGGAAAAGCAAACGTAGTAGCTGACGCATTGAGTAGAAGATCATATGCGGGTACGAGTGCAATGTTTTTAACACAAAGGCCCATTTTGTATGACTTGCAAAGGATGGAGATAGAGATGAAGGCTCCAAGTACCCACATGATGATATCAAATATACGAGTAGAACCGACTTTAATCGATAAAGTTAAAGCTGCTCAAGCTACGGATATAGAGCTGATGCGTATGAAGAAGAAAGTGCAAGAAGGTGCTATTCCAGAAGCAAGAATCGATGAAGAAGGAATACTTCGAGTCAACTCCAGACTTTGTGTTCCTAACGATTTTGACTTGAAGCATAGAATAATGATGGAGGCACACAACACACCGTTTGCAATCCATCCTGGGAGTACCAAAATGTATCACGATCTTCGACATACATTTTGGTGGAGCAATATGAAAAGAGAGATCGCGGAGTTTATCTCGAGGTGTTTAACTTGTCAACGTGTAAAAGCGGAGCATCAAGTACCAAAGGGTCCATTGCAACCACTTGAGATTCCGAAATGGAAGTGGGAACACATTACTATGGATTTTGTTACAGGTCTTCCCAAGGTTTCTCAAGGCATAGATGCGATTTGGGTTATTGTTGATAGATTAACCAAGTCCGCTCATTTCTTGCCGATACGTGAGACTTATTCCCTTGAACGTCTTGCTAGTATGTACGTGAACGAGATTGTGAGATTGCATGGCATGCCAGTATCCATAGTTTCGGATCGTGACCCAAGATTCACTTCACGATTTTGGGTTAGCTTGCAGAAAGCTATGGGCACGGATTTACGATTCAGTTCAGCATACCATCCTCAAACGGACGGACAATCAGAGAGGACTATTCAAACTCTTGAAGATCTATTAAGACTTTGTGTCTAGATCTCAAAGGGAGTTGGGATAAGTACCTACCATTGGTGGAATTCTCCTACAACAACAGTTATCAGGCGAGCATAGGTATGGCTCCATTTGAGGCGTTGTATGGAAGAAAATGTCGTTCTCCAGTATGCTGGGACGAGGTGGGTGAAGCAACATTGTTGGGACCAGAATTGGTACGCATTACTACAGAGAAGATCCAAACGATTCGACAACGTATACAAACGGCACAGGATCGACAAAAGAGTTATGCGGATCTTCATCGGAAGGACGTGGAATTTAATATTGGGGATCATGTATTGTTACGTGTTGCACCATGGAAGGGAGTTACAAGATTTGGGAAGAGAGGAAAGCTCAATCCAAGATTTGTTGGTCCATTTGAGATTCTTGAGCGAATAGGAAATGTGGCATATAGACTCGCATTACCTCCAAGCATGTCTCGTGTTCATAATGTTTTTCACATATCTATGCTTCGTAAATATGTTAAAGACCCGAACCACATTATTGAGTTAGAACCAGACGAGATAGCTGAAGATTTAACGTACGAGGAGGTACCTGTTAAGATCTTGGATAGGAAAGAGCATGTCCTACGCACGAAGGTTATACCACAAGTTAAGGTTTTGTGGAGAAACCATGCTATTGAAGAAATGACCTGGGAGTTGGAATCAGAAATGAAAGCGAGGTATCCTCACCTTTTTGAAACATCAGGTACGTACGTCAATTTCGAGGACGAAATTTCATAAGGAGGGGAGGTTGTAAGACCCCAACTTATTAATGAATAAAATCAAATTTTCTCTAAATATTATTGTGAATAATAAGGGGTTAATTTGATATAATACTTTGGTTATGGGTGAAATGTGCAAATTTTGCAAAATAAGCAAGTGGTTATAAAATATTTATTTTTGGTCGGTGAATATTCGGTTGGTCGTGGAATATTCTTGCTGTCGGGGAATATTCGTACGACGACGCAGCCTTGTGTGGGCCCCATAACGGAAAGCGATTGGATGAAGAAAACGACAAGTATAAGTTGTTTATAAATAACGGCGTAGTTGTTACCGTTAATACTGTTGGAATACCCGGTGGTTAAAATACAGTAGCACACGGTATTGCACCAATTATTGATTCTTACGTAAGAAGGCACTACTCAATAATTGTTACAGTAGTTATTATTCAATATTTTATTTTATTGATTCAATAATTGCTGCGTTGATATTTTATATTATTGTTGTTTCAATAATTGTTGCTGCACAGTATTTTCATTTATCAGATCAATAATTCATATTATTTGAATAATATTATTAGATAACATTATTGGCAATGTCTAGAAAGTTCTGTCTAAGGAGAGGTTTGGTCATCTAATTGCGCGCCAGTAAGGAGAAATCCTTATTGGAAAGCCCCCTCTTTCCTGGGAACGGCCTGGTTGTCATAAATGTGATTCTGTAATATTATTTGTGAATAATTAATTATTGATTCATATGATAAGGAAATATTTATTTTATGTGGATATAAATGAGGGATATATTTTTGTGGTTAAAAATGAAGGAGTTAATGTTGAGGTTTTTATCAGTATTTTTGTCGGAATGGAGGTATTAAAAATCAGGGTTTTTGAGATATTTTGCGGGGGTTATAATTTTTAATCCGACCGTTGGATCGTGGTAATTTTTGGATATGTTATACATATATAAGTTGAGTATATGTCCACAAATTTTGAACCGTTAAAAATGAACGTATGATTTATTATGAATTTTACAAGATGACTGGTTCAGAAATTGTTGAATTTTCGGAGTTTATCATTTTGATGGAAAATTCTAGAATTGGTGGGCCCCACTTGTGGTTGGTGAAGAAATGTGCTGAATTATATTTCAAATGTGGTAGGTGGGAATAGTAGCAGGTAAAGCCATCAGGTTGCAGGTCAAACCTACCAAAATTTTCCTATAAATAGAGGGCTAAGTTAGAATTGAAAATCACACCAGAAACAAGTTTTCTCTCTTTCTCTCTCTAGATTATTGAGTGTATTTTGTGAGTATTTAGATACTTTGAGAGTTTCTATTCATCAGAGCAAGTTTCTTTCAGCCTTATACCGGTATTCCGACCAGAAGTACTGATATTTTGAGGTAAGGGATATTATTTTCTTCTTAATGATATTATTTTCTTCAATATCATTATGCTGAAATATTGATATGAGTTTTTATCAAATTTGGAACTTTTTGTGTCGGGGGTTACTATTCACGTATACGGCACTATTCACGTATACGGCACTATTCACGAATACGGCACTATTCACCGAAAAATAAAATTTTCCCTTTTTGTCCAAGATGTCTATTATGGTTACTATCTTTGATTGTATCCATGTTTTGATCTTTATTTTTGAATTCTGCTTCACAATTGATTATTATGAAGTATTATTGATCTTGGATAAACTGTTATACGAATCCCTACTATTTGTCCTTCTGTCTCATTGGATTCGTTCTCTTTAAGATATTTTTCATCATCCTCAGTCCTAAATGATGATATTATTGAATATCTTTGGCCTGTAGTGCAAAGATGTATAATTACTTGATGAATATCTTTGGCCTGTAGTGCAAAGATGAACAGGTGTTGAGATGAACATGATCGACTGATGATACAAATGAATATCTTTGGCCTGTAGTGCAAAGATGAATATTTGGTTAAAGATGATTATTAATTGATGTTACAGGGATAAAATATTGATGATGGACTTTTAAATCTTAGAAGATAGTAGAATTCTTTCTCTACTTGACTCTTCTAATGGTTTGCTGTTTCCGCTGCAGTTGTTGATCTAAAACTTGTTGTCGATTATATTTTATCAGATTTTTCCCTGTTGAAGACTAACGATAATTTGTTGTATATTATCTTAGTCATAATATTCTTTACTGGGCTAGTTGAGCTCACCCTTTTCCTTTTTGTTCCATTTTTCTTCTCAGGAGGTGAGAACATAGCAGGATCTAGTCGGGGTATGGAGTGATGGTTCTAGAAAGATGTATTAGCAGTCCTCATTATTTCTGTAAAATAGTGTTTGAATAATTGTAATGAGGATTTATTTGAGTGTGGATATTGTCTAGAAGACAATATTTGTATTTAAACTCACAGTATGTGTTGTCGTATTTTGCACGACAATTGTATTATTGAAGTTGTAGTTTGCTTTCTGTACCATGTATTTGGCGACTCAGAATGGGTGTTGTATACCTATTCTGGGGGCGTCACAGGTAATGTGTGGGTACCAACTTGAACCAAACAAGACTTATAAACAGTGGAGGTAATGAAGGTTTCTCCCAACGGAGTTTCCACAGATAAGTCAAAGTCTAATTTCTCCGGAATCAAATTTAATCGATGAGCGCAAGTAGGAGAAATAAAAGAATGGGTTGAACCGGTATCAAATAAAGTATAAACTTCTTTAGAGTTTATAATAAGCTTACCCGTGATGACCTCATTCGGGTTCCTTGCTCTCTGGGAGTTCACAACAAACGCTCTCCCTTGCACAACCGGTTTTGACTTTTCTGGACGGCTTTTGGTGCCTCCATCCTAGCTGAATTTGTCTTCGGTAAACGACAAAATCGGGCTAAATGACCTTTTCTTCCACAATTATAACATGCTTTGGACGGCATCGCGCAGTTTGGACTGATGTGCCCCTCCCCTCCGCATTTGAAACATATGATAGGTGGTCGTTCTCCTTCCTTAACGACAGGTGCTGGTGCTGACGTCTTTCCATCATTGTTGAATCTCCTCTTCTTGAAATGTCCATTCTTATTGTTTTGGCCCTGATTACCACCGAAGTGGTTACCATTTCTGGCCTGTTGACTCCCTCCACGCTTGTTGTCACCGCTTCGATGACTGCTCTCACTGGTATTATCATTTTGCCGGCTGCTCTCTTTTTGTTGCGTTGTCTCGTTATCGCGCTCCACCAACTGAGCCCTATTTACAACATCTGAATACAAACACAGTTTATGAGAAACAAGATGTTGACGTATCTCCGGCTTCAAACCTCTTAAAACATCCGCGTCATTCTTTCTTCATTATCCACCAGGTGGGACGCAAACCGGGATAACTCTGCAAATTTTGCCTCGTACTGCGACACGGTCATATTATTCTGCTCCAATTTGATGAACTCCACCTCCTTCATGTGACGAATACTCTCGGAAAAGTATTTGTCGTTAAACAGCTCTTGGAACTTCTCCCAAGACATCTTCAGTGCGGCAGGTTGAGTACGCTTTATCGATTCCCACCAGTAATCTGCCTCTCCTCGCAACATAAAGGCGGCAAAGGGAACCTTTTGCTCCTCGGAGCAACCCAAGACATCAAATATCTTGGTGATCTGCTTTATCCATGTTTCAGCTACAAGTGGTTTGGGTTCTCCCTTAAACTCCGGTGGTCCCAGCTCCTTAAACTGTTTAGCGGTGACCGCCAGAGAGTTTCTAGTATTTTCACCTACGTTGTGGACAGGAGCCGCTTTCACCTGTTGTTGCATGAATTGCATAAAGCCTCTGAACATTTGATCATTCATCATTTGGTCAGTGTTGTTGTTTGCATGAGGATTGACACCTTCCTGATGCACATTATCCTGATTATTGATATGTGGTGAATCAACAGTCGTCTGTGCTCCATTGCTATTCTCAACGTTCTCAGATGCCATTTTCAGATACTGCCACAAAATAAAAATTAATTGATATGTCATATATTATCCTTATATTATGACCGACCAATTAAATACCATGTAAATAAACTTAGGTATGTCATACTAGCGAAGGAATTCCCCGTCTCTCCCCTCCTAGTTCTATTCTCACATCTTAGCCAGGGATCATATCCCTAAGCTCTGATACCAACTGTGACGCCCCCAAAATTAGGTATACATCACCCATCTTGGGTCGTCAGATACATAGTACAGAATACAAATACAACTGATTAATACATCTGTCGTGTACAATACGACAAAACATAAACTGTGAGTTTGAATACAAATATTATCTTCTAGAGAGTATTCATACTCAAAAGGAGTCCTCATTACATTTATTAACACACCATTACATAGAATAGTGAGGACTACTAACTAATACTAGCATTCGGATCATCACTCCGTACCCCGACTTGTCCCAGCTACGTTCTCATTTCCTGAAGAGAACAGTGAAAGAAAGGGTGAGCTCAACTAGCCCAGTAAGAAATATTATGACTAAGATAATGCAGAATAAATTATCATTAGCCTTCAACAATGTTAAACTGATAAAATATAATAGACATCAAGTTTAACTGTAGCGGAACAAGCAATCCATTAAAAGAGTCAAGTAGAAAATAAACTCTACTATCTTTTATGATTTAAAAAGTTTTTCAACACTGTAATCGCTGAGACTCAGCTTAATAAAATAATCCACATCATCGAATCACCCCTGCACTACGACCAAGGATATTCGTGTATTCATTAATGGTCATGATCATGCCAACAACTGTCCATCAATGCACTACGGGCCAATGAGGACTTTTACCACATCATTTGTAACATTACGGTCATGATTATACCGAATAATCCCTGGTCATAATCATACCAAGTCCATCTATGCACTACAGGCCACAGATGACTTTCAACATTTTATTAACATGAGGATGATGACAATGATATAAGACTTCAATAAAACAAGTTCAAGAATTAATTTATCCAGGAATTAACAACGTCCAAATTGTCAACATGATACTGTATTGTGGAGTAAAATTCAAGAATGCTTAGAAGAATATTTTCTTGAAAAGATACTGGATGAAACGCAACTATCAAGGATATTCCACAAATTTCATGGAGTATAGAAGTCAAAACTTAACCAACTGAGTACAATAAAGAATGGAATAACAAAAGAAATCACCATGCATGCGATAGACCGCACAGACAGGTTATTCCAATAGAATAATAAATAATGGAACCAGGTCCGGCGTAAACGCACAGACAGGATATTCCGACAGAATAATAAATAATGGAACCAGGTCCGGTGTAAAACACACAGACAGGATATTCCAACAGAATAATAATAAAACGGAACCAGGTCCGGTGTAAAACACACAGACAGGATGTTCCAACAGAATAATAAACGGAACCAGGTCCGGTGTAAAACACACAGACAGGATGTTCCAACAGAATAATAGAAGAATGTCACCAAGTATAGGGTAGACCGCGTATACTGGTTATTCCAACAGAATAATAACAAATGGAATAACAGAAGTTCTCTTCATGAATATAAAAGAAATAATATTCCCTACCTTAAAAGAACTGGATATTGGAAAAGTGATGTAGCAGAATACTTTTATTCTCTCTCTCTTATTCTCTCTATACTTTCTCTCTCTATAGCTTGAATGAATTCGTGAAAAATAATGAAGCCCTAGGCCTCTATTTATAGAAAAACTGAGGGTGGCTCTTGGTCTTAACGAAGGGTCAAATGACTCTTGATCTTAACGAAGGGTCAAATGACTCTTGGTAATATTGAAGGGACAACTACTATTGACGAAAGTAATTACTATTGACCAAAGTAAATACTATTGACGAAGGTAATTACTATTGACCAAGGTAAATACTATTGACGAAGGTAATTACTATTGACGACGGTAATTACTATTGACGAAGAGACTCTTAGATGATGACATATGGCCCCCCATAAAATAACCAAACTTACCACAACGTCTCAATTATTGATTTAATAATATAACATATTATACAGATGATACTATGACAATAATTTAAGAGATATGATGCAGCAATTACTGTAGCAATAATTGAGTATAGCTGAGTGACTTCTCACGTAAGCATCAATAATCAATACCGTGTGCTACTATGCAACCACGCGTATTACTGTACTTTTACTACCAAGTAGTTCAACAGTTTTAACGATTTTAACGTAATACCTCAGCTGTTATTTTTATAGAAAGATAATTTTATCGTTTTCTCAATCCGACAATAATTTCATTGTGGGGTCCACCAATGATTGTGCCGTCGTACGAATATTCCCCGACAAAAAGAATATTCCCCGACCAAACGAATATTTTATAACAACTTGCTTACTTTGCAAAATTTATAAATATTACCCACAACTATAACATTATATCAAATTAACTCCATAATATTCAAAAATGATATTTATAGAAAATTCATCTTTATTTATAAAAATTGGGGTCTTACAAAACATATATTTGATTACAATATTGTTAATATAACAAGTAATAACATTATATATATATATATATATATATATATATATATATATATATATACCCCCTCTTTATTGACCCCTAATACGCATTTCTAATCACAAATTTGTTAATAAATATTTAAATTTCTTATGTTATAAAAATAATATAAATTAGATTATTATTTATTTTAAAAATATTAAAGGAAGATGCATATATCAAGGAGTAGAAGTAATATGAAATTGAAAAAGTTATAAATAAAATTAATTTGACCCCGCATATTAAAAAATTTATAAAGTTTCAGTGGGGTCAATTTATTCAGTACACAGTAAATTTTTTCTAAATTTATTATATATTATAAAATAATTTTTTTTCCAGTAGAGTCAATTGACCCCCCACCCTCCTATATATATATATATATATATATATATATATATATATATATATATAAAATAAATAGTACAAAATCGTCTCTCAACACTAAAATTTAGAAATGATCATTCGACACTAAATTTTAGGGAAAAAAACTAATTTTTTCATCAAATTATTTGATTTCAAAATCTTTTTATCTACATTCTTAGTATCATAATTATCTACTATCACTATCTCTTATTTTTATTCATTTTTGTAATTTAAGTAGTGTTCTTTAAAATTCACATTCTTGATAACAGTAATAATTATACAATAATGTTTTATTATTACCTATTACATATAAAGATGAAAATATGAATATATAACCATTGATTTAACCAATAGACAGAACGCGAGTTTAAATTGAACATTTATTAATAGTTCGTGAGTTCGTATTGAGTAAATTAGAGTTTTAATCATTTTTTTCCCTAATGAAATATGCCTTTTCTTTTATAGGAACAACCAAATTTAATTAGCAGGAAAATATTTACACTATCCGACAACTATAACTCGTAAGGATCGTCAGTTCTTTGAGATTTTAATAATAATATTAATAGTTTTTTTACTTTTGTTGAACATATATATTGAAGGCTGAATATTTATTTTTAATTTAATAAACATGATATAGATATCTTGAGAAATCATCAAACCATATATATATATATATATATATACTCCCTCCTGATGGAAAGCAATTATAAGTTTATCAGAAAGCTCAAATACAATGGAACTATCAAACCATGTATACTCTCCTTCGTAGAATTAGTAGAGAGGTTTCTAAAAATGATTTTTACGAAAAATATTATTTTTCAAATTTAATCTAAATATTAATTAAAAATAAAGTAGTGATGGTAGTACTCAATCAACTGAGTATAAAAATAATCGTATACAAATGTCACTTAATTTATATTTCAAAAATAAATATATATTTCTAATATTGGAACATATGTACGTAAATAAAAAATATGTCTTATTTTAGAACAAACGGAGAATATATTAAATTAAAGTTGAGAAATTAGAAGTTTTATACAACAATAAATCGAAACATCTCCTTCAAAATAACCAGAAAATGTAACTAGACCTTCCGAGGTCAAATAACAAACTTTTAGAATTTAATATATAGAATGGAAGTTTAGAATTGGATCCCAATCAACTAATAATTAACAACCTAATTAAATATTAAAATAATATATATATATATATATATATATATATATAGAGAGAGAGAGAGAGAGAGAGAGAGAAATAGTAAGATACTAGCTCTTAATTAATTCACATAAACCCAGCTAACCTAAATTTTATCACTAAAACTGAATTTTTTGACATATATATAACTGAACAAACAGCATCATAAGCACAAAACATATATATAGGCACATCAAAGTGTAACTGATCACACCCCGGGAACCCTAAATAGATTAAAGAAACACACAGTCAATTAAAGATCTGAGGAAGTAGTGATTTATTCAACTTATATAGTTTCTTATGGGATCTTGACAAACTATTTCCTTATATATGCAGGTCTTACATAGTGCATACACACATATTAATTTATAACACTACTATATATATATATATATATATATATATATATATATATATATAAAAGATACATCCATTATCATAATTATATTCCCCCAGCTGCAAAAGGAACACGAGAGCCACCAGAAATAATTGGAATGTTTGGCATGATTTCACGTTTAACTGGATTTTTGACATACAGACGGTCGATCAGTCAAGCAGGGATTTGAATATGATCTTGCTGGTGAGTTAACCCTATACACCGGCTCTCTGCAAGTAACCCCTGCCTCAGGGTTATTTATTGTTGATGAGTTAGCCGTAGACACCGGCTCTCTCCAAGTAACCCCCGCTTCAGGGTTATTTCTTGCTGATGAGTTAGTCCTAGACACCGGCTCTCTGCAAGTAACCCCCACTTCAAGATTATTTTTTACTGATGAGTTAGCTCTAGACACCGACCCTCTGCAAGTAACCTCTACTTCAAAATTATTTTTTATTGATGAATTAACCCTAGACACCGACTCTCTGCAAGTAACCGCCGCCTCAGGGTTCTTGAGAGACGTACAGGAGGAGAAAAGAGGCTTCTCCATTTTTTGTTTCACTCAAAGAGATATGATGGAGAGATTAATGTGGTTACATGTTTATATAGACAGACAGATAATTAAAGGCCTCAGTGCATTTGATAAGACCTAGCTAGCTAGGTGCCACATTAGGGAAGCTAGCTAGCTAGATAGCTAGATGATGTGGCATATTCGATGTGCGTAAATAATATGATCGATCTCTTTGTATGCTAGTTTAATTTAGATGGTGTGGTAGTATATATGCATGGTACACTAGTGTTTTAGCTCTAGGTAGGATAGATATATTTGATAAGGAGGAATGATAAGTGTGGCCCACTACATGATTATCTGGTTAAATTTTTGTATAAATTTTACTAATACTGAAATGAACAATTGTATTCGACATTTTTTCAGTTGGTATATATATATAATTTTCTTAATTACTATCTTTTTAATTGACATTAATTTTAGGAAATTAATAAACATAGATCAAATAAATAATTAATTTTTGGATTGATTGATCATACAAATTGAATATTAAATTTCAATATAGGTAAAAAGGAGTGAGCATCATATCGTATACTCTATCCGTTGGAAAAAAAACTTAATTTGTACAATTAGATATATACTAGTATCATTATATATCGCCTGGACAATTAGAGTCATTCTTTTCCAAACACAATCTTATATCTTTTTACAATAGTAAAACAATAATCTCAAGATCGCAATTCTAAATATATGTATATATCATGCTATTAATAATTAAAACTCTGGATAAATTTTAAGGATAAATATAGGGGAAAATATTTATTCCTTGAGTTTCCAAATTTATGGCAGACATGGAAGCTAATTCTGTGTGATAATAATAGCCTTTTGTTTTCATTAATTTCAGGTGACATGACTGCACTGCACTCTAGACTAAGCTTTGCATCTACTTTAGGGCGATTGAAATTGCTTTCCAATCTTATTTATTTAGATGCACATAATTAAAATATTATTCGATGTTTTCACCCTAACATAAGTTTCCAAACTCGGAATCATTTTTGGAATAATTAACCTTTTCAAACTGCATTGCACTCAAAGGCTCAAGGCTCTTATGGAAATTGAAACCTAGGTTTAAAAATCAGGCAACTTAACTCATATTTTGAACCAGTTTAAACTTAATATACTTACAGTTATAGTATTATTGTATATACTTACAGTACTGTATAGCCAACAAATTAAGGCCCAACTATAAACAGATTGAAGCTAAACTGCTAATAATTAACCCACGCACAATGCCCACAAATGTTAGTCTTTTATGTCAAAAGAGGCTTCTTCAATTATAATTCCACTATCTTCTTCTTGGTGATTTGTGCAAGGCACGAGCAAGTTAGTAAAAAAAATAAGTTAATAAAAAAAGTATCTCATACATAATATTTTTTGATCCAAATCCATCAAAAAATTATTTAAAGATAAATTTCATTAAATATTGTGATGGTGAGAATGGGGTTGGACCAAGCAATAGAACTTTTTATATAAGAATCTTTAATATTTTTAATAGCAACCCAAATTTCATTGAGAGTTAACATTGATGTTTTTATGCGAGATTATCAAGCTCTTTTTAAAAAAATTCAATCTTTTCTTTCATTGTCAAAATCTTCTTTGAGAGCATTTATGTATAGTTCATTCAACTTGACTGATAACCCGTTCAAAGCACGACGGATATATTGTTTATTTGTGTGATATATTGTTTGTTTAACTTGAATATTTTTCTGTAGGTATTGCTATAATATATGAGAAAACTGGAGATGCCTTATCCCTCAAAACAAAAATTTTAAGCCATCCTAATATATGCCATTATGCCTTAATATGAGAGTTAAGGCATATTTGGGAGAGAGAGAGAGAGAGATAACAAAAGAAAAAAGTGACAATACATGATTGGATCTCGTTTTGTTTTTTTGAGGAAATTTGATTTCCCTCCTTGTGCCTGACATCGTCTTTTTCATAGAGGATGCTTTAGGCATGTAGCAATTCCCCTTCATCAGATCTGTGTGATTATGACCCTTAAATTCATGCAAGTAAATAATTATATAACATGAACTGGAAATCAAAGAAATAAAATATGGCAGAAACCCACTAAATTGGGAGAAAAAATAAGAATACTCATATACATAATGACTCTTCATCATCAAGATTACAAAAAACTCGACAAGATTACTACTTGTAAATGATAACAAAATGCAAAATGAAAAGGACAAATAAATTTACATAGTACCCAGTATGTAGTTCACATCAAGTTTCACTCGCTCAAGAAGATGGCAGTAGGATTTCCCGGGGATGGTGGATTCTGCTTCAGCAGAGAGGCATGGGAGCCAGCCCTTGTAATAGCATCAGGATTCTTAGGAGAGAGAATTTCCACCTTTTCAAGACCTAATTGCCGCTTGATCAATTCTAAATTTTCCTCCAGGACCTCAATCTCACCAAATGGCAGCCTCAAATCCAGTGCCTGAACACCAACACTACTAACCTCGTCCTTCTTGAACCGCAAGAAAGGCATACATAGTTTCTGATTCTGCTTGAAATTTCCTCCCTGGCCAACGATACTCTGCTGCAACGCCTTAAAGATCTCCTGGTCTGGGGCAAAGGTGCCTGTTGTACTGTCAAACTTGTCTCGCAGTATGTTCAGACATTCTTTTTTCCATCCATCGTATTGCTCATTCACAAATATTAGGCCAACTGTTGGATTGTTTTGATTAGTTACTGCACTTGTGTTACCCTTCTTTGAGCCAGATGCCTGCTTTTGAAGAAGCTTCCTCATTGTGATAATCGAGTCCTGCAAATATTTGTTGGCTTTTTTAAGAGTTTGGTCAGGCAACTCGGCTTCTGGCCATCCCGCTTTAATTGCAAACCCGTCCTTCCTCAATAGTTCCTTCCATACATATTCGCCATAATGTGGGCATATTGGAGTGATAAGCCGTGTTTGAACATCCATAAACTGCCAAAGTAAATCGCGGTTCATTCCCCCTGAGCCACAAGAAAACCTATACTCATCCCTAGCAGCCTGTAGATTGTAGAACCCAGTTTTCAAAGCTTCACCAAACATGTAATCATTGTAGTTCTTCTCTGTCATATTGGTGGCAATATTGATCTCATTGGCAAATACATGGTCTGCATAGCAAGAAGGTGGACCAACTCTTAAAGATGATTCAGAAGCAAGAACCTCCTGCATCCATGTAATCTCTTTTGTGAGTCTTAATATAGCGGCATTCGCCGTTTCAAAAACAAAGTTTGCATCATCCATTCCATCCCCCGTATCAGCAAGAGAAAATCTCGTGGCATCAGCTGAAAATTCCTCAATTGCTTGACGTAATGTCCTAAAATTCCCTTTGGACTTGGACATTTTCTCTGAATTCAACATAAGGTGCCCATTGCATCTGAATCCTCGAGGCCAGTGATGTTTGGGCATTATCGCTGTGTGATTATAGATGGCAAAGGTAAGATGATTTTGGATAAGATCCTTACCTGAAACTCGGATATCAAATGGATACCAATACTCAAACTCCTCCTTCATCTCATCAAGAAGAGAAGAAGGAATAGTTGATGACTTGGGGTTTGGCTCATCACATAACAAAATATCCCAAACCTCATATGTTAGCTGCTCCGGTTTCACTGAAGAGGTATCAGCACCATACATATCCCCTCTCTGTAACAGATGGCATACGGTGTAATACGCCATGTAAAGTGTTGAATCAGACAAAGACTCCACAAGAAACTCCTCGTCCCACGGAATACGAGTCCCAAGCCCAAAACTACGTGAGCAAGCCCACTGATTAAGCCAGCTCAATGTGTGCTCAAAACCATGGCGCGTCTCCTCGGAATAGAGCATCATTTCGTCCAAACATTTTTCAGCATCCTTCTTCCAATCTGTTTCCCCATAAGTAATATACCACTGATCGGTCAAAGCCACAACACACTCATCCCCTGATCTAGAAATCACATTCTTCTCAGGCTCACTGTACTTAACAGCTTGGCCAAGCTCTAAAAGTTTAGTCCTGATCAAACTCTTGGCATCCTGGACTCTCATTCCAGCATATTCCCTAGCAATCATAGTTCCTTCATAAAATCCTCCTTTGTAGATTACCTTTTTGGCCGCATCAAGCTTCTCTCTTTCATTCTGGCTTTTAATCTTCATCTCTATGCAAATTCTTTCAGCAGACTTATCTCCATATTCTGGGTGGTTGATAATGGGGATGATCTAAAAAGGTAAAACCCATTCATCCATTACACCAAACTTGGCCCTAAAAGCTGGTTTTGCTTTCAAGTCCTGCAAAGCCATGAAATCATCAGGAGAATCACTGGGAACACTACTAACAATCCCAGTACCCTTGTCTGTGAGAACTGACAGCATGGGAAGTGAGTATATAATGTCATTAAATGCTAAAGGAAACCTCAGAGGCAAACCAATCAGATCATAATCAGTCAACTCAAGTAAACAAATTGGCTTCTCTGGAACTCGTGACAATCTCTGATATGCCAAATTATGTGCCGACTTCTCAGTTAAAATAAACACCTCAGTGTCATTGATTTCATATGCTCCATGCTTTCCATCCTGTAACACCCAAGAATTAGTTTGCCCATACATCGTCTCCGGTCTTAATGTAGCAGCTGCAAGATAAACTTTCATACCCTCCAGAACTCCCAACTTCGGGGGGGAAAGGTGACACAACCTCCATCTTAATGAGAGTGAATTCCTGAGGAATAACACCTTCACCTGAAGCCCGGTCATGATCAGCACAAGGCTGGCCGTCAAATGGAGAGAATATTGTATATCTCAAGTCCTTCACAACTTTCCCCATTACTTTCAATTTCGTCATCTGCCACTTAACAAAGGAATAGAAAAATAGGTTCATATCCGTCGTAATAAATGTGCGCCTGCAATCACATCCCAAACCAAAACTCTTGAGATCTTCAACAGCCAGAGGAAAATAGGTCAGCCAATAATAAGGATCCTGAAACTTCAAAATCTCAAAATCAGAAAGACCATAACTTCTCATTATTTCCCACTGATACTTATCAACCCCCCCCCCCCCCCGCTTTTGACACTGCTTTTGACTTCTTACCTTTAAATTTATAAGGTGCACCCTCACTTTTCTGGCTGGTTTTCACTTCCATGTCACTTTTTTTCTCCTCTGTTACAACAGGAAACACAGGTGGGTTACCAAATTTTTGAATCTCCCCCGAAAGTTTATCAGCCGAAGCCTTGATAGGCAACCCAGTACAGTGGAAACCAAAAGGCAAGAGCACATTAGCTCCCCTCAACCTATGATAGGCAGCGGCAAACTCAAGCTTTGAGAGAGAAAATGCATGACCCAAATGAAGATTCCCATTCATATAAGGAAAAGGGAAGTTCCCAAAAAACTTTTCCCCCTCTTTCGGAGGTTCTGCTTTAGCTTCAGCCTTGAAGACATCCTTCTCTTCCCATAATTTATGAACTTGAGACTCAATTTCCAAAAGTTTATCTCTTCTTGCAAAGCTCTTTCCAGAATCAATATTTGATGACATTGTATTACCAGTAAGTTGGCAAATACTGTAAAAATCAATAAAAATATACATATTTACAGTTTTCCCGATGCTAATATTTGCTAAAAAAGACATCTTTGAATATCCTTTTGCAGAAACCATGAATACAGATCAAGACATTTAGAAACTTAAAAATCTTGAGTTCAAGATTCGATTTTTATGATAGTATTTTAAGAGCATATACGAGAAAAATAGAAAAACAGAGTAAACTACCCATCTGAATAAACCAAACGTTGAACTGAAACAAATAAAAGGGTTGAAACTTTACCTTCGAGCGAATATTGATCTGCAAAAATTGACCCTTAAAAGATTAAGGCGCCCCAAGAGCTGAGACGCCACAGCTAGTGTGTTTAGGAGATGAAAAAATCAATCCCAAGTTCCAAACCTTATAATTAAGAGTATTACTCCTATGATAATCATAGTTCTAAACACAGGATTATAATTTCATATTATGTTTTTTTTTAATTAAAAAATATTGTTTAAATTATTATATCCTTATTAATAATAACATATTTTAAACTTATTTATATATATAAAAAAATTTACTTATAATATATACATCCCCACCCCACTACACCACACCCCACCACACCACACCAACCCAACCCAACCCAACCCAAAAAAATAATATTTTTTAATTATATATACACTCCAATTCTCCACCCCCTACTCTAAAATAATATTTAATAATTATGTATATATTTCTGCCTCCGATTCATGTGACCCATATGTGGGACTGTTTTGTACCGAATAGTTTAATGAATTAAAATTTCTCTTTTCTTCAAAAAAATTAAATAAATTTGTGTTTTTATCGAGTTTGAGCAATTGAATGTTGTTGAAGTGACAAGCGTTGCTCCTTTCAAAAATAAATATCAATCTGAAAAATCTTTGTTTCTCATGTCATCTAAAAATGTATTAAAAAATTTGTATGAAAATAATTTATTATAAAAATTATATTTTTTTCATCATAATTTTAATAAATTATACAATTCGTTATTCAAATTAGTCCGTGCATTATACAAACTACCAACTAATTGATTTAAAATTATATACTTAAAATGATTAATGATGTTATGGATTTTAGACTTGTAGTCAATTTTGAGCAGTTATCCTCCTATATAAATTTTTACCTTAATTAATACTTGTATTTGTGACCCATATAAATAAATATTTATATAAAAGTTGTAGAATATAAAAAAAATATGGGAGATAATGAGGGAATGGTGAGAAGCCGAAGAGAGAAAAGAAAGTAATTTTTTTTAACTGCTGCTTCTTTTTTTATTTTTTATATGCATGTAGTGTAAATGGATAAGGTTTTCACGATATTTTGATACGTAAAAATTTTAATTTCATAAAATTTTTTTTACACGAATAATAAATAAAATTTACTTTCACGTGAGAGATTATGTAATTGACATTTTTATTTTGTAAAAATATTAATTTCATACACTATTTGATTAATATTTTTATTCTCTCATAAAAAGATTGTGTTAATTAATTAAGTTGAGCTATATAATTTTGTATAAATATATTTATTACATATAGTTATGAGAGAAGTTAACAACCATATTTGTTATTGTAAGATAATCCTTGTTGGTGTCCCTTTTGGACAAAGAAAATTCATAATTCCCTTAAACAATAGTAATCCCTCTCTCTAAATTATATAATTATTATTAATTTTTAAAATTTAATTTGAAATATTTTTAAAATTAAAATTAAGATAGCATATCAAAAATTATAAAATAATAAAATTTAGAATAAAAAATACTTTTTAAATAATTTATAATATTTGTCATTTTTTTTGAATTAAAAATAATAATATCAATTTTAAGTTTAAAAATATTATAAATTAATTTTAAAAATTACTAATAATGATACCGTAGTAAACTAATTGACTTCTAATCAAACACACCCTTGTCCTAATACCGAACACCCAAATCTCCGGCCACTCGCCGGTCACTAACTCTGTATATCCGTCACGCTCCCTCTCTGTATCTCTCGTATCACAATCAATGATACCCCATCCTTAAGCAATGAACCAGAGACCAAAATCTAAATCATCCAACTCCATATCATCACTCGATGCCAAACCCCTCACCTCCGCAAAAATGCTTCGAAAATCCTTTCTCAAACCAACCCTTTTGCTTACCCTATTGTTTCTTTTAGCCCTCTACGCCTTTTTCACCGCCAACCCATCAAAGCCCCAATCCCCCATTACACCCCTTTTCGAATCCCAACAAAAATTCCTCCAAGATTTTCCTCATAAACAAGCACAGACAAAAAAACCCATTGTTAATGTCTACATGTACGATCTCCCCAGAAAATTCACCTACGGTGTTATAGAGAGCTACGCAAAGGCCCGAAACGGCGACCTTTCGAAACTCAAGTACCCGGGTAATCAGCACCCAGCTGAGTGGTACCTTTTTGATGATTTGTCTCGGCCGGACAAGGGAAACTCGCCGGTGATACGGGTCATGGATCCGAAGGAGGCGGACTTGTTCTATGTGCCGTTCTTTTCGTCGTTGAGCTTGGTGGTGAATCCGATTCGGCCACCGGGGACTGTGGGGCCGGATGTGGGTTATAGTGATGAGGAGATGCAGGAGGGGTTGATTGAGTGGTTGGAGGAACAGGGGTACTGGAAGAAGAACAATGGGTGGGATCATGTTTTTATATGTCAGGATCCTAATGCATTGTATAAGGTGATTGATAAGGTGAAGAATGGGGTGTTGTTGGTTTCGGATTTTGGGAGGTTGGGGCGGGATCAGGCTTCGTTAGTTAAGGATGTGATACTGCCTTATTCCCATAGGATTAATACGTTTAAGGGGGATGTAGGTGTGGAGAACCGAAAATCATTGTTGTTCTTTATGGGGAATCGGTATCGAAAGGAGGCAAGTGTTGCCACTTACTATGCATTGTTCTTATGTGTTGTTTTTGCTTTAGAATGCTAAATGTGTATTGAACTGTTAGTTGTTTTTAGTACTGATCAGTTCTAGGAAGAAAGTATCTCTTTAGTTGTGTACAAAGCTATGACTTGTAGTGATGTTTGCTATAATCTTTGTTGTTTTAAGTTCACTAATAAATTAGGGAAGAAATTAAGTCTATAAGCTAGTCGAGTATCAGATAGTTTTAGTAGCATGGTTTAAAAATTTCAATATAGGATAACAATTCAGTTTCTTTATGCATTCTGTTTGTATGGTGAGTAGATTGGTCTTACCTTATCTTATTCAAGTCTGTATAACACTGTTTTGGCCGGTAGAATTACAATTATCTCGTATCTTTTTATTTTCATTTTTTTTTGTTATCAGACTATTAACACAATATGCAATTATGCATGCTCTCTCTCTCCCCCTCTCTGTGTATGTGTGTGCGCTGCACGTGTCTGTCTGCCTGTCTGTGGGGCGTGTGTGATGAGCAAGCACAGTGTAAACTGATCCTATTGGTAATTGTAGGGTGGAAAAATCCGTGACTTGCTTTTTCAATTACTTGAGAAGGAAAAAGATGTTTTCATTAAACATGGTGCACAATCCAGAGAGAGTCGTCGTATGGCTTCTCAAGGGATGCATACATCAAAGTTCTGTTTACATCCGGCTGGTGATACTCCATCAGCCTGTCGACTCTTTGATGCTATTGTGAGTTTGTGTGTCCCAGTTATAATTAGCGATTATATTGAGTTGCCATTTGAGGACGTCATAAACTACAGAAAAGCTGCACTTTTTGTGGACACAAACTCAGCCATAAAGCCAGGGTACTTGGTGAAGTTGCTCAGGGGAATAAGCGCAGAGAGGATTTTGGAATACCAACAGGAAATGAAAAAGGTACTTATTATCTTGAATTCCCCTTTTGTGTATCAGATTTTTGTGTATACATTGAAATGTCTATGTAAGAAGAGCAACACAAAGCATTTTTTTTCTTCATTTGGAATCCCTGTGGCTGTAGAGAGTGAGGCGTAAAATAAATTTAGATATATATGGAATTGACGGTGCATCTCATTCTCCTTGATATCAGAGTGAAGAGGATCTGGGCTTGGGTTTGTCGAGGAATTCCAATTTATTTACTTGTTTACTGTTTGGTTTTTTCAACTAAGCTTAATAACTCCTTATTCTGAAATCTGAACCTTTACTTTTGAGCACTCAATTTATCAATTGACAACCTTGACTTGGTATAAAAGCATGATTTCAAATGTATGTGATGGGATATCCAGAATCGTAAAGTGAGTCCTTATGATGTTAAGATTGTCCGAGACTTAGACAAACCTTATATGAGTAGCCACTACTCGTAGCTTATGTTATCTTGCAAGCATGATTCAAAATAGTGTCTGATGCCTAGACATATTGGCAGAAATTATGGAGGCTAAAAGAACAAGTTTGATACCTGAGTTATTAAATTAGAGAATGACATTGACATTGTATCACTAAGTTACACCCAAAATCTCTGATGTGTTGGGTGAGATGGAACTGTTTTGGAAGGTATGGTGGCCAATCAATTGCAATACACAACGAAATATCCTCAGTTCACCTTAACCACCACCCTACTTCTGAATTAGTGAATAATCTTAATATGGCTAATTTATTGATATTATGCATAAATGACTGTACTACAGTTGATCTTAAACCAAAATTTAATGTCATAGTGAAAAGTCCCATCCATGCATGCTTTAGTATTTAAGATATTCAAGTTTTTTGTCTGCTTACTTCTTATATTTGTTCACAAATAATTAGATTTTTTAGATAATCTCAGATTATTGTACATGACAGTGCCATGCTCATTAGCTTACCGATTGACTTACGCAAAATGTATTTTTTGTTCAAGGGTGTCAAAGAGTGAGAGTTGGTTTTTTTAGATTATATTTATCACTTTTGCATCAAATTTGAGTATTGTTGATTTCAGCATAGTCTCAGTGTAAGGAGGTAATGATAGTTGAATGAGATCAGTTTGCTCAAGTTTAATTTTTGTGATCCAGGTGCAGCATTACTTTGAGTACGAGGATCCAGATGGAACAGTGAATGAGATCTGGCGCCAAGTCTCCTTAAAACTCCCACTTATTAAGCTGATGATAAATCGTGACAAACGTCTTGTGAAGAGGGAATTGACTGAACCAGACTGCTCGTGTCTCTGTTCAAACCAGTCAGGGACCTACACCACATTATTATGATGCTGCTTCTGCGAATTTTTTTATATATAATGGAATGCTCAAATCCCAGCAGGAATGGTGAAGTCCTTGGTCATCAGCACAAACTAATATTTTTTTGGCCGAGAGGGGTTGATCGATGGAATCAATTGCTAAAGAACTTAAGCTGGGGATTCGCTCGTCCAATTGTGTCATCTGCAGTCATTCTTTAGAAGCTGCAAACGTGGGGTATTAATTTAAGCTCACACAATAAGGGTCTATACTAATACTAATGATATACTCCCTCCCATTTCAAAGTTAGATATATATACCTATTTTTTTAAATGTAAAGTGACAGAAAGTTGTTGATTTATTGAGTATTGTCATGCCACCACCAGAACATTTCTAGAAATGTATCTCGAATTGTAGAACTGAGGGAGTAATATACTTGATGTTCTCTTAGTGTACACATGTATCAGAATATATCGATAGTTATAGCAGTAGTAATTCTGACTCTTGTTGCAACTCTAGTTGAATACACACGGCAGTATTAGGTGGTATGTGTATCTGCAGTTTACTAGTCTTTTATTAACAAATTCTAATGTGTGAGAACTTGGCTATTCCATTTGATGCATTATCAATTGACCTTCAAGAAGGAAATGCACTTGAAATTCTTCTGTTTGGTTTCCAAGTAGACGGGAAATAAAAGTTGCATGATCTTATGTTGCTCTATTTCATGCAAGTGTAAATCGCATAGGCCAATATACCCCAAGACAGAAAGCAGAAACTCATATGGATAGGATAGTTACGCACCTACACAAGTTATTTCTGGTACAAACAATTATAATTGCTATAAATTAAATAAAAAGTATCACTAATTATTATATTTTTGTTTTCAAAACTTAAAACAAATTTATATTAATTTTAAATTTTAGGATTTCACAAATTAGTTTCAAAATATATTTTTATTTTTAAAACAGAGATGGTAACATTAGGGAAAAATAATAATAAGGTCAGCCACCCTGCATGAATTCATTTGCAAGTACAAATACTATTAATTACTCTTGCACTGGGTTAGTTTGGTACTTCTTTTTTTTTTATAAGGAAATTGATATTTCCACGTCACTTTTTGATATTTTTATAATAAAAGTGTCATTATAGATGTATAACGACGGTAAAAACCGTCGTTATAGGATCATTTTCTGTTATGAATTTATCAGTTTCCTTTTTATAATACTATTAGGAGTTCAATGCACTTGGTATAATTGTACCCCAAGTTATCCTATTTTGTACATTACATTCTATATTTCAAAATCCTTTGCATACCACACTTTTTAGCAAACCGATACATAACACCCACTTTGCCCAAAATTTCTCTCTAAAAATGCAAAATTCGACACTTTTCCATCACTTTTAGTGATGAATTTTGGGCCAGAGTATTATGTGTCAATTAGTTAAAACTGCGATATGCAAAATATCACGTTTTAAAGTATATGATACATTGTGTAAAATGGGGTATACTTAAAAAATGCAAAGTGCATTTAACTGCATAATAATAATTGATACTCCCTTCGTTCCTTAATATAGATCGTTTTAATATAAGTCGTTTTAAAGTTGTGCACAAGTATTAAGATAATGATTGTATAGTATTAACTATAATCTCAATTATCTATATTACCCTTGTATTGGAAGAAGAGATTGTTATTTATTTGACAAAAAATAGTGAGAGAATCAAAATTACATTTAATACTTGGGATAATATTGAAAACTAAGCAATTAATGCTTACTTGAAATTCTCAAACGACTTATATTAAGGAACAAAAATATTTCTCTAAAACGACTTATATTAAGGAATGGAGGGAGTACTATCTTCGTTCTTAAAAGATTGTCGTTTAAAATTTTTACACATAGATTAAGAAAGTAATTTAATACTATCATTTAACGATTAAAATTTGTTTAAAATTTCATCACTACCCTTTTATGAGAATTGGAAAGTTGAAAACTAATAATACAAGGAAAAAAAAATTTTGGGACAATGAGAGAAGATAAGAGTGATATAAGAAAGTAAATAATTTATTCTCCTAAAAAGTTATAAACGACAAATAAATTGAAACAAAGTTTTATTCCAAAACGACAATCTTTTAAGAACTGAAAGAGTAATATATGTAAGCAGTTCCAGTCGCTTGAGCGGTTAGCTTTACCTTTTGAGTACCATACAAGAAACAAAGAAGTTTATAAGTATAAATATTGCCAATTAGTACAAATAACCATACTAATGATAAAAATGTATTTAAACAGCTTATGATTGACAGGATAAACAGATATTCATGATTTTCATCACCTAAGTTTCACCATATCTCTACTTGTATGATATAGGACCAGATCTTGACACAGCAAACCTTGGCAATGGACTTGGACCCCTGCTTCCTGATGTTGAACCTTCTACAAACTTCACTTTATTACGGTTCGAACTATATTCCAATGGGCCAGACCGTCTCGAATTTCGATGTTTACCATCAGTTCCTTGTATGCTTCCGCTTTCAGTATCGTAAACTTGATCCTGGCTATGGATTGATGATCCCTTGAAGTGGCCCGAGTCATTAAAACTTGACTGAGGAGTTGAATCTCCACGGGGATGTCTGATTACTGGGGATGAATGTGCCAGAGATACAGCAGGTGAATGGCTTGGTGATACACTTAGTAATGCCAGTGGAGTGGAAGGAGAACTCGAATAGTATTGGCTATAAATTGAACGTAGAATGGCGTAAGGGATGTGAGGTTCAAGTGAGCTCCTTGGTAGGTATGGGGAAATTTCACAAAATTGGTCCAGGAATATAAGCTTTGCTACAAGATGAGACCTGTGAAGAAATAAAAAAATTTAGAGACGGAATGAGATCGATATTCTGCAGTTTACTTATAATAACAGGACTTTTCATTCTATTTACGGCATATTGTGCCAGAAATGACAAACATAGAACTTAAATCATTAGATGTATTGTTATGAACAGTTGAATTCAGTAACATCAGAAGTTCAGACTTTCGGAGCCGGTGGTACATGCAAATAGGCTGGAGTAGAAAACATACTCCCTTCATTGCAGAAGATGATCACTATGGACTTTTTAATAGTAAATTTGACACATTTTCAAAGTCAAAATTGATATGAATCTGCATAATTTTTGTCAATACGATTAATTTTATATCTTATATTTTGGAGAGGTGGGAGTATTATATTTGATATAACTCAAGAATAACTGGCTCTGACAGTCTGGATTGACAAATCATGGCTATGCTACCTCTCAAAGTACAGTATTTAAGTAGTTTATTATGGTTAACAATCATTCTTACCTGTCAGTTTCATTCCAACAGTCTAGTGTGATCCCTGCTGAAACCTTAACAAACAGCTGCATTATGGACTTGATGCTTGTTTCAGCTGACAAATTCTGTATTTCAGGATCTAATGTTTCACCAACGTGACCATTTGAAAAAGAACGTTTCTGATGGTATTCTCTTTCCAGCCTAACAAATTCACTTCCTGCAATTACAGCACAAATGCACCTGCCAAATAAAACTTGGTTATTGGACTAGGAAAGTTAGTTAATCACGTAAGCTAGGCCTAATGGTTCATTAACAGTTGAATGGAGAGCTATCAAACAGATGAACTATGAAGAAGCAGATATTAAACTGCACATTCTCATATTATTAAAACCTTTTCCCCCACTTTGAGAAAGTGTAATGGCGCCAACATTGGATAGCCGATATTCTGTTGATTTCTAACATACTTATGGGGGAAACAAAAAACAAAAAAAAATAATAAAAAAAATGAACATGCCAACACAAAATGGAGATCTCGAAAGAGTATCAAGCTTGAGTTTTCAGCACTCGAGTTGTACCAAAAAAGACTCTCCTGCAAGTGCAACAGATGGTGCTTTGATCCCTTAGTTAATCTTTATATATAATCCAGAATTTTTGCTGCAAACCCTTAGCAAGATAGGGGTTCATTCAGATGTACAGTGATAAAGGTTCAAAAAGGATGCTGCATGCTTACTTCGAACCCAATTGAATCGTAAACTAGAAAAAATAATTACTGTCAGTAAGCATTACGGTTCATCATGCAATCAAGTATTAAAGTACTGCCAGGTTCATGGACAATAAGAATATGCGCACCTTGCCAAGCAGTGAATGTTGTTGTTGAAGCCCCCTGTGTCAACATTAAAGGCAGTAGAATTCCAGATATTAGATGTCATAAAAGTGGCGAATAAATAAGGCAACAAACTCCATGAACCATCATATGCACCCCCAACGTCCTCCAGAATTGATCTCACCCACTCAGAATCATGATCAACGACAACACCAATACTGTTTGCCACCCTTCTTACTCTTCTATTTTCCTTCTTCACAGGTATGTCACCTGATAATTGTTTCATAACTCCTGCTAGTAATGAATGTATCAAAGGTGCACCTTCTTCAAGAGCAGTTCCGGCAGCTTCTGCTAGAAGGCAATCAAAAGAAATAGCTTGCCCTGCCTGAATACAGAATCCAATTACTGTGTCTATATCAATATTATGCTTCATATTTGCATCTCTTTCTATCCGGTCACCTGCATGAATGCTTCCAGCAACAGCCTCCAGCGCTTCACGGTTTGCTCGCAGTGATGTGTCAATGCAATTCAAAAGTGCAGCTGTATGTTCTTTCATCATTCTATCCAACCTGTCAACTCCATAGCCCCCAAACACACGAACAAATGCTTCCAGTTCCCTGAGATCAGTCACTGACTCAGCAAAATATCCCCCAACAGGTCTTGTGCTCTTAAAGCATCTATGGAGTGGTGCAAACAGGATCCCAGCACCAGAGATATCCTTGACAATATTTTCAATATACCAGTTGCACACAGTTTCAGTAGCTAATCCACTAAGTTGCTCCGCAGGCTTCTCAAACAAGTGTAATGCAGAAACGGGGCCAGAGAAGGCCTCAGTCAGCAGAACTTCTCGGATAGCCTGTGTTAGGTCCATGCTGATGTGCTGCTCTGCTAAATGTATTATACATACATGTCTCCGTATCAGTGATTCTAGAACTGAAGGACGTTGAAGATCATTATCAGTTTTCAGTCCTGCAAGAAGTCTTCTCCTGAAGTTTCCAAGGATGCATTCTCTCATGTACTGCAATTCAGTGGCAGGTGCTTAGCAATATTTCTACAAAAATGGTAATGCATGGCAGGAAATGAAACAGTAATCAAGGAAGTAGACAAAAGGCTTGAAGTAACCATTTCTTGTCTAGTAATGGAAAAGTGTTGAGTAGAAAGCCTGATATCTCAAGGTAATAAATAAACAAGAGCAATATGTAGAAAAGAAAAATTTGGGGGGCCGAAAAACAAAAAGGATTCAAAAATATTTCCAATATCATTATCGTTCAAGCAACTAGAAGAGACATATTAGCATGCATACCTCCCTTAGAACAAAGACATGGTTTAGAACACATATAGGTTCCATGTCATTTAAAACAGAGCAAAGATTTGTCAACCTCTGCATTGCAGCTTCTAACCTGTTATTTTTTCAAGGCAAGAAATACCATCAATTGGGTTCACAAAAAACCAAGGGGAAAGGAAAAGACGAAAGGAAAATATAAAGGAAAATCTAGCACAAAAATATAGTCTTACATCTTGACAGAGTTATTACTTTCAGGATAGCTTTCATAGCCTGGGAAATGAAAACCAGATACGCCTTTTGGGGATTTTGTTGAAGGAATAGAAACTCTAGATGTTAAATTCATGAGAATAGCTGCCTGCTCCGGTAAAAGCTGATATTTTGCTTCAAATTAGTATTTTATGAAATACAGTTACCTTAATTAATTTCTATGTTAATAACAAGACAAAAAGTAACAACCTGCATCTCCAGGGAGCCAAATCCTCCTTCAGAATCAAGAATGTTGATTAGTCCTTCCAATCCTCCCATAATGGATTCAATAAGGGACTCAACATATTGAACTGCATCACAACCAATTTTAGCTACCTGTTCAATGAAATAACCATCATTCTGCTGCCACTCAACTCTCAAGTTCGGGAAATCAAAATTAAGATCAGGCCGGTAGGGCATCCCAATTATAAAAGAATAGAAATAACTCAAAGTGTCTGCACATATAGAGCCAACAAAGTTATAGCTCTCTAATATATTTATATAAAATCATAAACCACATAGAACTTTCTTCTCTTTTCCATATAGACCTGGGGCATTTGCTGGATACCTCTCCCTATAAATATATACATAATATAGATAATGTGGGCAAGGAAATCGTGTCTTACCAGTTAGGGTTTCGTGTTGGCTGAGGAGGAGAGAAATCCACGAAGAGTACCGAATTGATTGATTGATTGAATAAGGGAGAACGACAAATGAGCGATTACTCCAATGACGCGTGACAGAACTCCTAGAATCCGGAAACCTTATTAGGGTTATTGGAATTCCAAGAGCCTTCTTCTTGAGTCCTTCCACTCCTAGAATCCGGAAACCTTATTAGGGTTATTGGGATTCCAAGAATCTTCCTGAGTATTGAGAGAGAATGTCCAGGTCCTTTGGTCCTTTCCTTGCATTTTAGATCCTTTATGCCGAATTCTATTTTCTTGCAGGCCCTCCCCGTTGAACATCCTGCAGATTTGGGAACAACCAAGGAGGCCTCATTTCTCAATGATTGGGGAAGGGCTCCCCTCCTTTGGTCTTTTCGACGTCTTTTGAAAGTAAGTCCAGACTTATGACAATACAACTTTTCCTCCACCAGAAAAGGAAGGTTTGTTTCTATATGCAACGGCTTGTGGAGGTTGGAATGAATTCATGTCTGATTCATCTACCCACCTTCAAGAATAGCAACATTAGATCGACGAGCTACTTGGGAATTCTGATTATGTGGATAGCTGACATTCTTCTTGCATCCAGGTATGTAGTAACATTTGTATCCAATAGGACCATGGTGTTCTTCTATATGGACATTCATCACTGCTTAGGGTGAATGCACCTTTACTCTGGAGGATGTCTATATCATCTATCGGTAAGCATTTGCCCCCTGCGCGTGAGTCACGCCTTTGGTGAGATGATCGCGCAAAATATTGTAAGCGTTGGAGTCTTGATTCCAGTGTCTGAACACTTCGCGAGGCTTGATGTTTTGCGAGCCTCGCCAACGAAAGTCCTAGGAGAGGAAACCTCTAGGGGAGCAAACCCTAGAAGGGCGAACCTTAGAGGAGCTCTGCTGGAATATTTTGAAAATCTTTGATCTAATCTTTCTTACCCTCTTGAAATTTCTCTTTTCTTTAGAATCAAGAAGTCATTGAGAACCAAGAAATACGTGAAGGCTTGAAAGCCTCGAAGGCTTGATAGCCTCGAAGACCTGCTGATAGCCTCGAAGACCTGATAGCCACAAAGACCAAGCTTTAGGTATTCCTCTCTTCAATTTTGACAGGTCATGGCTTTTAGATCATAAACTTTCGTAGTTTTTTTCATTTCCTGTATCAGAAAATTCATGTACATATATTTCATGCAAACTAACACTTGAATTTATACTTCTTCTTCTTTTTTTTAATAATAAATTAGAATAAATAATCAAGTATAAGTGAAAGTTTGACAAATTTATTGATAATCAAATTACTTTTAACGAAAAGCATAACGTTTCATATAATAAATCTTGTTTTAGTCGAAGAAAGCATAATGTTCACCACTTTTAGAGACAAAGTGTAACTTTCTTGCTTTTGTCGAATAAAGCATAGCGTTCGCCACTTTTAAAGATAAAGTGTAACTTTTGGGGTAGAGGGCTTGTACTCAGGTGCCTCAATCACCATTCACTTTTGATGATAAAGTGCAACACTTGGGTGCCTCGTCACTTGGGTCGTCCAATTTCTTGGCAAGTGCGGTGTACGAGGACTTAAAATCGGGTGCCTCATCACTTGGGTCATCCAATTTCTTGGCAAGTGCAGTCTACGAGTCGTCCAATTTCTTGGCAAGTGCAGTCTACGAGGACTTGAAATCGGGTGCCTCGTCACTTGGGTCATCCAATTTCTTGGCAAGTGCAGTCTACAAGGACTTGACCACAATTTAGAGTGGACCACCATCTTGGGTGGATTTTTTTATTTTTTTTTAATTCATCAATTCTTGTGCCTCCTCCCTTGGTCATCCAATTACTTGGCAAGGGATATTCCTGAGGACTTAAACCACCATTTTTGGTGGACCACCATCTTGGGTGGATTTTTTAATTCATCTATAGTTCAGAGTTCTTTCGATGGTAGAGCCAGTATTTGACTTCCGGGACTGCACTATGGGTGATAGTGTTGCACGTTTCTTCTCATAGTTCAATCTCCCCGGCCGCCAGCTTCTCATGGTATATCCTCCGCAGACTGTAACAGCCCATAGTGGAATGCCCTGCGTATTGGTGGTATACACAAAAGTCTGGTCTTCTTTTCATTTCTTCCGTTACAACCAACCGGGGCCTTGGAGGTTTCACCACTCCGTGCTCAACCCATTGTTCGTACAGGCTCTTGAACGCCTTCTCGCTGCATGTGATAGCCTCCGGAACTGGCATTTTGATATACTTGTCCCCATACTTTTCTCTGCTTCGTTCAAATTTCTCATTCTTCTCCCTCTTGCCCCCTTGTGGTTTTGACTCAGAATTCACCAAAGCCATAGTTGTCCTCTTGCTCTTCCATGTATCCATCGCATGGCTGGTGGGAAATGTCATGATCCCCCCCAAGTCTTGTGCAAAAGATGAGGGTCGCAAATGAATCACACGCCTTGGTAATGAGGTGGGGCTTGAAGGCGTCTAAAGCACCATTATTGCATATGCTAACCATGTTCTTTTCTTCAATTGGCTCTGCACACTTCTGTGCTTGGGCCCTGAACCTATCCACGTAATCTGACAACTCCTCGTTTGGCTTCTGCTTGAATTGCATGAACTCTACAATGGTTACCTGTTTCTGCACATAGAAAAATTTCTTTAAAAATTGCAATTTTAGATCATCCCAATCATGGACTGATCCCTTCTCCAAGTTATAGTACCAACTGAAGGCATTATCCATCAAAGTCTTGTTGAATTCCCTCATCAACAAATTGTGATTGTTCCTTTCATCATATCCTAACCATGGAGACATCGACTCCACGAACCTGACAATGTGTTTCCCTAGCATTTCCTTTCTCCCCATTGTATTATGGAAATTGCGGGGATGCTCGATATACCCTGTCGGGTAGGGTTGTCTCCGAATATGTGCCGGGTAAGGTGGAGTAAAGTCTAACTCCGAAGGTCGGGATGTCTGCCTGTGAAGTTGATTGATCACATCGATCATATCATCCTTTGTCACATATTGGCTTGTGGTATGGACTTTTTGTGGTGTTGTGACGTATTGATGCATTGGCGGTGTGTATGGTAAAGAAAATTGGTTGATACACACATGCATCGTGCAAAGCTTGCATTGGTTGTGCTTATTGGCTCGCTCGTTGGACGTGACTTGGAATAGTTGATATCTGCACTTGTGAAAATGCGGGAATAGTGGTCAGAATGACGTTTGTCTTAGGCTGGCTGACTTCCAGTCTGGGTTGTGGCACGTCACCACTGTTCTGGGGTTCCAAGTGGATGATTGGAACAGACTGATTCTCCGTCAATGGAGGTGCAGTCTGATTCTCTTTATTGTTGTTATTGTTGTTGTTGTCCTCCACTCCTGCCTGTACTCCCTGTGAATTGTCTGGGAACATGGCTTTGAAAGCGGGAATCTGCATCAACTGCTGGCGAAAATTTTTCATTTCCTCTTGCTTCCTCTGCATCTCCAGCATCATAGCCATCATCATCCCTTGTCCTTCCCGTGCTTCCTTCAACGTCTTGAGCATCTCCAGTTGAACAGCGTTCGCCTGCTCTCCACTTTCTTCCTCGCTTTGCCTTCCCGCGCCTATCTGCCTGACATTCGCTGGTTGTTGATCAGCCATGTATGGTGATATTGAACTTCCTTCCGATGCGTCTTCAAGGATGGGTTGATCGAGATTTAGATTCACGCCTTGGAAAGCTTGACTTGCTTGCCTTGGAACTGGACCCGGTGAGGTAATGCTATTTGTTGGTGAAGCTCTTCCTGTTGTTCTCCCACTTCGAATTGTGGGCATACCCTTCACGAATTATACACCTCCCCAGCAAAGTCGCCAAATAAATGTGGGCAAGAAAATCGTGCCTTACCAGTTAGGGTTTCGTGTTGGCTGAGGAGGAGAGAAATCCACGAAAAGTACGAAATTGATTGATTGATTGAAGAGGGGAGAACGACAGATGAGCGATTACTCCAATGACGCATGGCAGAACTCCTAGAATCCGGAAACCTTATTAGGGTTATTGGGATTCCAATAGCCTTCTTCTTGAGTCCTTCCACTCCTAGAATCCGGAAACCTTATTATGGTTATTGGGATTCAAAGAGTCTTCCTGAGTGTTGAGAGAGAATGTCCAGGTCCTTTGATCTTCCAAGAGTTCAAGTCCTGAGTCTGAAGAGAGATCCAAACCCTTTTAATACTTTTTAGGTGGAATATCCAAGCCTTAAGTCACCCAAAAGAGTCCTTCCCTTCCTAGAATGAAAGGGGTATTTATAGAGTTTCCTGAAATTAAGTAGTTACATGTTAGGAACATGTTTTCAGAAAAATTCCAAAAATACTCTTTAGTCATTAGAATAATGCCCATATTGCCCTGTCCTTCTAGCCACCAATCCAATCCCTCAATCAATTCTCAAAACGAGCCGCCTCCACGAGCCTTCTGCCTTGGGACACATGGAGGCTTCTCCTAGGTCTAGCACATTTATTTTCGACTTTTCTGTCTTCATTCAATTAGGTCATGTGAACCCTAATTTAACACTTGGGCCCACAGATAATATATATATATATATATATATATATATATATATATATATATATAAGTATTTAGGGCTTACAGGAGATACCCTCTAGGCTATATAAGTTATATACCTTAGTTTTATAAAATGAGTTTATCTCAAGCTTTTAGTAAAATTTAACCTTATGGATGAAAAAATCATGCAAAACTATGAGTAAACGTAAATTTTTATTTAATTTGAGGTTGTGTATCACCGTTATTATAACATTGCAAAATAAGTATATTTTTTTACGACTAAGATTAATTGAATTTCATTACTATAAAGTCGATAATAGACATCACCAAATCATACGAAAATTCATATGTTCAATTATTTTTATATGTTCTTTACATCCGTACGGTTAAATTTATGTAAAAACCCTAAAATAGACGTATTAACCCTATAGGTATACTAGTTAGATACCCCCTAAGGTATATCCCTTTTTCACAAGTATTTATACTCTCTCCGTCTTACAAATTTTTTTGTATTCAAAAGGATGACTTAAAGTACAAAAAGTAAGGAATAAGTATGTCATTTAGTGGGGTCCATTAGTATAAAATAATAAAAGGACACATCACTTTATGTATTATTGTGGGGTCACTAAGGATAAATATGAAATTCTTTTCTCTCTTTCCTCTATCTTACTTTTCTTAATTTGTGTGAAAATGTACTTGTGTCATCCTTTTGAAGAAGGAAGGAATAATATTTATGCCTTCAATCAAAAAATTAATTTCCACACCATTATATTTGTGTAGATTGTGTGTCGATTCATCTGACCATAGTTGTTAAGGCGTCGCCTCATCTGACCATAGTTGTTAAGGCGTCGCCTAGGCGTCCAAGCGATGAAAAAATGATACGGTAATGGACGCCTTGAGGTGGAGCTGCTAAATCGTGCGCCTTGGGACGCCTTGGATGCCTTGGCGACGCCTTGAGACGCCATGATGCACGCCTTAGTAGCTTTGGCTCAATCAAAGTATTTTACAGTTCTGATCCATTAACCCATGACTCATCGATTACAAACCCATGATCCATCGATTAAAAACTAGGGAGAAAGAAAATAAAACCCTAAAAAACTTATTAGTAATCGGATTCAACACATCTTTATCAGACTACATATTTGTGATGGTTGGTTGCAACTTTATTTTCTATGTGGAGTTTGTTGAATTCTTCATTCTTTTTACTAATTTTTAATATCAAAGTGTTTTGTTTTTAGATTGTTATTACTAAGTATTTACATAATTATGCCTTTAATGTTATTCCATAGTGTTATGTTTTGAGTTTTAATGTATATGAAATTTTATTGTCAATATACTTGTTAAGTAAAATAAATAATATATAAATTGCACATTGTAAACGACTTGTCGCCATGCGGACGCCATGGCGGTCGCCTTGTCGCCTAGGTGTCCATGCAGTCGGTTACCGCCATGACTTGTCGTGGCACCGTGACAAGTATGCATTTGACCTCCAAATCCAGTGACAAGAAGACACAAATTCATAATATTTCATGCAACATAGAGGACGTGTAGAAGTTCTTGCTGATGGGAAGTATATGACACCATATTTTCACACCTTTCTAGGTTTTCCTTAATAAGCACACTTTCATAGGTTACAAGGGCCAAACATGGTTAATTTTGAGGAGTCCATGAAAAAGAGGTAAAGTACAACTTTAATTCACGAATCCACATATATTCATTCATGATAAGTCAAAGTTTTGTCCATAAAAAATTTTGAATTTAAAAAATATCAGAATATACATAAATTTAGAGCAGTTGATTGATTACCTCTTCTGGAACAAGTGCAGAAGCACACTCTGGGAAACTACTAGCAACCCCAAGCCATGCACAGCAATGTTGAGGACGCCCTTCTGGTCCAAACATAGTATTCCTGAAAACCTGTGTAAACAAAGTTAAGACAATGTCTACATTTTACGATTACAGTTGAATATCATCTCTCTAACTCAAGAGCTAACATTAGCAAGCCTCGAACACTAGTCAGAGAGACAAATAGAGAGCGCTTACTGTTGTAAGATGCTGATGATAGAAGTAGAGCTTTTTCAGACTCCCATGTTTTGATAGTTGAGATTCAAGTTCATCAACACATCTGCCTTGTCAGAGATAAAAGTCAGTACATAAAGTTTAAGCACTTACTTGCATTTATAGCTCATTAAGCGAGTTCGTTATTTGGCTATCAGGAATAAGAATAATTTAAGCATGTATCATGATAATAAAAAAAGTGAAAGTGAATTTATCAAACTCGTGCTATTATACCAATTGGTATCTACAAGTAGATAGACATGAGAATTTTCAAAGGTATGGAGACCAAAATGCTTCATGAAAAGGAGAAATTGGAGGCAAGGCAATATGTGGTTTGCAGGTTGGATCAACATAGAATACCTTAAAACATTACTTTCCTTTCTCCATGGTATTCACAAGTTCCCAAGTGCATACGGTCCAATCCGTATCATACATGCAGCAACAACAAAGTGCATTGTCATCCCCCCAACCCAACCCCAACAACACACAAAGAGAAGTAGCATATTTTATGCCTTCGCAGTTATGTGAATTTCTTTATTACATCATGTGTTTGTGATTCAATGCTCAAGTAAAAAGGGTGCTCTGTTATTGTACAGATGAATATACAAACACAAGACCATGTCCATCTGTTTGGAAATAAGATTTATCAGTTTGCTCCCCTTTTGGGTGCTAGTCTAAGGAATTTTACTTATCAAGAACTTAAAGGCAGGCTAGGCAGCACCTGTATTTCCTTTCAAGAAGTTGGCCAACGTACTCCAGTGATCAACAACAATGGAGACTCATATTCTCTGACTATTGAATCAAATATTTTGGACTGGCATAGTCAAGGGGTAGGGTAAACATTACCCAATTTGTCGAATAATAGCCTAAAGAAGTTATACAATGGTGAATGGTTACATGTGCAATTAATGTTTCAATAAACATTTTTCAAAAGTGTTTCGGCAACAAAAATATCATGTAGACAGGAAAGTGATAAGAGAACTTCTATCTGATTCATAAAAGAATCTCCCAAATTTCTGAAAAGATGGGTAAAGAGCATATTTCTTATTAAGACTCCACCCTCCCACAAAAGTATTTAAAACAAAAAATAAATACATAAATAAATAAGACAAAGAGAAAGTGACAAGGGAAAAGGGGAAAACAGAGAAGTATGGCTGCAACTTGCAAGAAAAATTATGCAAAAGAGCACCTGGACCAATTATATGCAGCATTTCCTTCTGATAATAAGCCTTCTTTCCCAGTAGATACCGTAGCTTTCTCCAAATGTCTAATGTTTATAGATGACCTTGCAGAAGTGACAATCATCAATACAGCTAACCAATCCTTACGCAACCCCTGATAAACAAACGAGAGTGTCATGCTTAGGATTCAACAACATTACAACAATAGTAACTACAAAATAATAGTAGTTTATTTGTTTGGTTAAGTATTCACTATAACAAAAGTGTTAATTCATTTGTGGCATGTAGATTACTGCATTAAATATTGATAACAGAGCAGAACTGACAATCATCAATTCTGAACCCCATCCCTGATTGGCAAAAACTTGTTTTTTTAAGAAGAATCAAAACAGTGATGACGGCGGCAACAAACAATATGAAGAATGAGTAATGCAACTTTAACGTAAATCAATCAAGCAATAAAAATAAATTATAATTAAAATACTGTTAAATCCTTGGCAATGATATTATACCAAATTCATGCAAAATGAAAATGATACATTGTTTTAAGGAATAGATAGTTCTGAGTTACTACATAGGATGTTATTTTATTATTTGGTAAATGCTTAAATTAAAGTTTTTTTATAAGTCTGTTAAAATTATTGTTAAGGAACAGATAATGTCATATCAATAATTTTACAGATAAATATTACAGAAAGGGTCTGGAAAAAAATAGACAAGTTAGTTTTCAACTATAAATACTGGATCCATTTTTGTTATAACTAGAAATTCCCAAAAGTCAATAATGTGTGTAGTGTCTCACATTTTAGATATTGGGTCCCTTGTCTGAGCCCTTCTGAACATGAATCCAGGAAATAATTTTTGCAAGGAGGTGACTGATATTTATACCGTCAAAAATTAAATGAATGATCAATCATGACTCAGATAGAGAGAATTAACATTACTAGAAAACCCGACGGGATGTTTCTCGTGCCTGCCCCTTTTACAAAATAAAAAATACTATATGTAGAGCTCTTACAGATAGATCACATGTCATTGCAGAAATATTTTCCCCCTGTGGTTTTGGTATGTTTTCAAGATGCTGAACGATCTTTTGGAAAAGCCCTTTCAAGCTTGAATCCAGATCAAGAGCCACCATTCCTGGAGTACCAAGCAGAAACCGAATTCTAACAGCACATGATGATAAATATGATAAGGCATAGCCTCGGATTGCTGTAGAAAAAATATGATTACTCTTTTAACATTACTACATCAAACACATACTAAAATGAAATCAACAATTATAATATTAGAAACACCAATAATGATTTCCGTTGCTTCAAACAAAGATATCCGACAACTAAGATTCATAACAATTTTAATGCTATTTATGTGAGAGATTGATAGCAAATATGACAGACTTCTCACAGAATTTTAAATAGAAAAGTCTTTTCTACATAACAACTTTGTGCCTGATATGATCGTCTGTGATTAAATGATGCAGGAGGTTCTGAGTCTGAAGATGCTGAGCTATCAGATAACACGTTGATGGCCTTAAAATACCAAGCATTGGAGGATCGACGTAAATGTGGCGGTTATTGACGTCTTCGGGATCGGATGGCCGAAGGTCATTGACGTCTTCTGGTTAGAAGGGCAGATGACTTCTTTGGGTTCGGATGGCAGACCACTCCTTCAAGATCGGCGTCGAAAGTTCAGAATTAACATTTTTTTATTTTATTTTTAAATATGTTTCAGTTTTATGGTAATATATTTTTATTATTAGAAGGTTGTTTTCGTAAATATAGGACGATTATTAGAAAGTTTTCTATTGGAAGTTTCTAGAATTTACTTGCGTGATGATAGAGACATCTTTAGCTATAAAACCCGGCTTGTGGGTTGGATTATGACAACTTTGATTTTGATACATACAAATTCAAGCATTAAGTATGTTTTTGGTGAACCTCTTGTTCCTTTGCCTGTGAATTTATTTATTTACCTAGCCCACAGAATAATCGCTATTCTATACGGCGTCAGTTGGTATCAAAGCTCAACATTCTTAGATTATATTTCATCAGCTTCAATGGCTGGTGGTCGTAGCCGTCGAGTGCAGGTTCCGATTGAGGAAGTCACATGATCGTAATGTCTAGGACGTGATGATTGAGGATTTACAAAAACAAGTTGCAGAGCTAACCCAGCGTCTAACGACGCGAAATCTAGGTCGTCGTGGATAGGTTCCGACGGAAGAAGTCCCACACGATCAGGATGAAGAATCTTATGATTCTGAATCGAGTTTTGATAATTCTTACCACCATAGGGAGCAGCTCTAGGAACGGCGTGATCGTGATGACCGTCATAATGATCTAGGTTTTAAAGTAGAGTTACCGGAATTTTTCGGTACACTGCAAGTAAAGGGATTCATTTATTAGATGAATGAAGCAGAACACATCTTTGAATATAAGGAGGTTTCAGATAACGCTAAAGTAAAATCGGTGGCAATCAAATTGAAAGGTAGAGCATTTGCTTAGTGAGGACAGATGAGGCGATCATGAGAGAGGCAAGGAAAAACTAAAATCACAAAGTGGAAGAAGATGAAGAAAAAAATACGGAGTCACTTTCTTCTTTTCGGATACACTCAATCTCTGTTCAAGAGATTGCATCTATTGAAACAAGGCACTAAATTTGTGGATGATTACATCGAAGAGTTTTATAAGTTGATAGCACGGAATGATCTATCGGAAACAGAGGAACAAATGGTAGCAAGGTATCCAGACAGCAACTGCAAAACGCCCTCAGTCTCCATTCACTATGGATTGTTTCTTAGGCATACCAGCGAGCATGTGATGCAAAGTAACAACAGAATAGTAGTCTGATACTGAGGAATAACCCACCCAACAGAGCAAACCAACCTCAACAACTTCGTCCTACGACACAACAACCCCATGGTAATTTTAATTCTGGTATTAAATGCTTCAGATGTGGGGAGTCAGGCCTTAGAGCAACGGAGTGTCGAAAGCTTGCTAATCAGAAGGGAAAGAATCTCCTAATTGAAGAAGACATATTAGTTGAAACGGAAAGATTTAATGAACTTGTGTATGATGAATATGTAGATGACGAGAATGTACTTTATGGTGAAGGCCAGGAAACCTTGGTCATTCGCAAGAATCTATTAGCACCTAGAACTCAGCAAAAAACGGATAAAACCGAATAACCGAACATAAATAAAAAAATTTAACCGAATTATTTCGGTTATTTTCTTCAATTTGGTTATAACCGATTAATAATTCGGTTTTTGGGTTTGGAAACGGTTATTGAAATTGTGGTATTCGGTTACTCGAATAACCGAATAGATTTTTTTATATTTCCTATATTGCCCTCTATTTATAAAAAGATTGATTTAATATAAGTACAAAGTAATTAATTTACCCTTTGTTTTTCTATCTAATGTATTCTCATATTCACGGAGATCAGTTTAAAACTTTCAATACACCAAATCTCCACGGATTAACTCTCTTAACTATAATTTGCTCCCACCGGCAAGGTTCAAAAGAAAAAACAACCACAAAAACGCAGAAACGGATATTCCAAAAGAACATATGGATAACAGTTTTTTTTAAAAAAGAAATGTGGATAACAGAGTCGGTAGGAACTACTAGTAACATTTATCAAATCCAACACCATCCTAGAAACAGCATTTCAAAGTCACTAAGCAAGCTACACAATCAAACATTGATACAACCCAAAGTCACAAAAACTATCCAGATTTTAATCTTTATTTATCCTACGACGTACTATCAAATCCATCCCTATATAATATATAGCAAGCTTCATCTTCTTGTATGCATATGCAAAAATAAACAGAATGGTGTGTTGTTAAATTCTTTGGCTTTGGGTTTTGCTTTGGTAAAAAATAGAATGGTAATTACTTTGTCTTTATATTAAATCCACCTGTTGCATGTTGATGTCTGACTCTGTTGCTTGATTAATTAGATTTTGATAAAATAGAACTTAATTTCGGTTATTAATCGAAATAACCAAATTGTAAATTCGGTTATTTGGTTTTCGATAATTCGGTTAGTTGTTCGGATAGTAAGATTAAGAAATTTTCGGTTTTGGTTATAGCCTAATAAGCTATTCGGTTCGGTTATAACCGAATTGCTCACCCCTATTAGCGCCTAAAGACGACTCAGAAGATGATTGGTTGAGAACCAACATATTCCACACGACTTGCAACCGATAAGGTCTACAAAATGATCATTGACGGTGGCAGTTGCGAGAATGTGATGATGGAAAAAGCAATTTGGAAGTTAAATCTGGAGACGGATCGGCATCCCAAACCATAGGCTGAATAAAGGCAATGAGATAACAGCTGATAGAAAATGCCTAGTGTCTTTTTCAAACGGAAAGTACTTTGATAATGCTTGGTGTGACATGGTGTCAATGGACGCATGCCATGTGTTGTTGGGTCGACCTTGGCAATACGACAGAAGTGTCATTCATGATGGTCGGAAGAATACTTACTCCCTTAATATAAAAGGGGAAGAAGGTTGTGTTGGCCCCTCGACGAGAAGAGAGTAGTTTAGCCCGGGCAATCGGAAACCTGAACCTCTTATTCATGTCTAGATTCCTAACGGAGGTCGATCGTGAAGGTGTAATGTATACTCTGCTTCCTTGTGAGAACAGCTCGACAGAAAGGAACCTATTAATTACCGGTTGATGTGCAGAAGTTGTTATCGAAGTTTGCTGATCTGATGCCCGAAGAGCTTCCACCTGGACTACCACCGATGTGGAACATTCAACACCAGATAGATCTTATTCCAGGATCGATTTTACCGAACAGACCAGCATATCGACTCAGTCCCAAGGAGTCTGAAGAGCTACAGAGACATGTAGTGGAATTGATGGAAAAGGGTTATGTTCGTGAAAGTATGATCCCGTGTACAGTACCAGTCCTGTTAGTACCGAAGAAGGATGGATCATGGAGAATGTGCATTAACAATAGAGTAATCAACAAGATTACAGTGAAATACAGATTTCTGATACCTCGCTTGGACGATATGCTAGATCAGTTGTCTGAAGCAAAAGTTTTCTCAAATATTAATCTGAAGAGTGATTACCATCAAATAAGAACAAGGCATGGAGATGAATGGAAGACGGCGTTTAAAACTCAATATGAATTATATGAGTGAATGGTTACTCCCTTCGGCCTTTCCAATGCTCTTAGTACATTTATGAGGTTCATGCACCAGGTATTGCGACCTTTCATTGGGAAGTGTGTGGTAGTCTACTTCGACGATATTCTGATTTGCAGTCCTAACCGAGCTGTTTTTGAGGTGTTGAAAAAAGAGCGTTTATCAATCAGAAGAAGAGTTCCTACTTTACGACTTCAGTAACATTCCTTGGTTTTGTTGTTTCTATCGAAGGTGTTCATGCCAGTATCGAAGACCCAGCATGATGTTAGAAGTTTGCATGGTTTGGCTTTCTTCTATCTCATCAGGAACTTCAGCACATTAATTGCACCTATCACAGAGTGCTTAAAGGGTAAAGTATTTAGTTGGTTCGAGGAGGCCGACATTAGTTTTCAGTTGGTTAAGAACAGGATGACCGAAACACCTGTATTGGCACTTCCTAAATTTGAGAATATATTTGAAGTTAATTGTGATGTATCGGGAGTCAGTGTTGGTGGTGTTCTCATTCAAGAGAGTCAACCAGTAGCTTTCTTTAGCGAGTCGATCAGTCTCTAAAGCATCAGGGTCGATCAGTTGTCTTTCAGTAATGCCTACCATTCTTAGACAGATGGACAGACTGAAGTGGTAAACCGAAATTTGGGTAATCTTCTACAGTGTCTGGCTGGGACAAAATCGAAGCAATGGATCTGGCGCTTCCTCAAGCGGAGTTTGCTTACAACCGTTCAAAGAACAGAACTACTTGTTTGAGCCCTTTTGAGATTGTTTATGGACGAAACCCATTTGGGGTTTTGAATTTTGCTCCTATTCCACGGATAGGCCAAGTGCACCCTAAAGCAGATGAAATGACAGATCACGTGAACCAATCTATTCAAGAGAACAATGCTAAGTATAAGGATCGGGTTAACAGTCATAGTCGTAATGTACTTTTTGAAGTAGGTGATCTTGTTTGGGCAGTGTTGACTCGTGACCGATTTCCCATTGGTGATTACAATAAGCTTAAGGATCAGAAGATTGGGTCCTGTGAGATTCGAAGATTAATAATAATGCTTATCAGTTGTGTCTCCCTAGTCATTTACAAACTTCGGACGTTTTCAATGTGAAGCACCTTGTTTTCCCTAGTCCGGTGATAATGTTGAGAACTCAAGGACGAGTTCTTTTCAACCCGGGGTGACTGATGCAGAAGGTTCTGAGTCTGACGATGTTGAGCTATCAGATAGCACGTTGATGGCCTTAAAATACCATGCATTGGAGGATCGGCGTAAATGTGACAGTCATTGACGTCTTCGGGCTCGGATGGCTGAAGTCATTGACGTCTTCAGGTTCGGACAGCTGATGACTTCTTTGGGTTCGGATGGCGGACCACTTCTTCGGGATCGACGTCGAAATTTCATAATTGACAGTTTTTTATTTTATTTTTAGATATGTTTCATTTTTATGCTAATATTTTTATTATTAGAAGGTTTTTATTCATTAAAAGTTGTTACCGTAAATATAGGAGGATTATTAGGAAGTTCTTTTTCTATTGGAAGTTTCTGAAATTTAGTTGTGTGATGATAAAGACATCTTTAGCTATAAAACTCGGCTTGTGGGTTGGATCATGACAACATTGATTTTGATAAATATAAATTCAAGCATTAGAGAAGATTTCTTTGTGTTTTTGGTGAACCTCTTGTTCCTTTGCCTATGAATTTATTTGTTTACTTAGCCCGCAGAATAATCGTTATTCTGTCCGGCGTCATTAAACCAAAAACTGTTTTGGTACAATATACACAATTTTTCCTTGCACCAGAAAATGTTATACTAATTACTAGGTTGTTAAGAGTACCATCAGCACTTACACTCAAAGTCCCTGCAACAATCAGACATGCATATAGTAAGTTTAATAAATGACCATAACAAGATAGAACAGAACAGTAAAAGGTCATGTCGGCGACCTCAAGTAGTTGGGGCAAGGCTCAGAAGAGTACGATCAGTGGTGGACGGAGGAAGTTTATCAAAGGTGGGCACTGTAATAACTAAATAAAAATTAAATTAAATTAATAAATATAAGTGAAACTAAATACATTTTCCTATATTACCCTTAAGGTACGCCAATAAAGACATATGTGCTTGTACTTATAATGGGTCCCATAAAAGATAGTCGTTTGCACTATCATTCCCTTGACTTCTGGAAGAGGATTATCATTTTAGCACAAAAATAGATAACTAATTGTGCATTCTCTGCATGACGGATGGAATTATTTAGTAATAAGGGAAGAGAAGGGGTTGGGACCGTGGAAGCGAATCATTAGGACTCAGAAATACAGAATCCTAAGGGGAAAATGGAGGAAATGAAAAGCAACATTAAAGTATCCATTCTAACAGCCAAGTGTTATGAACTCAAAGAATTATTAGGCAACACAAGTTAAACATCAAGACTTCTTTACAACGGCATGCTGCTAAATTTCAGAGCCAATCTAACCTGCAATATACTTGCGGACTAGACAGCAAAGGCGGTCCATCCCATCCAGTAAGAACCCAATAGTTGGATCATTTGGATCCTACAACCAGGATAAAGCATGTAACTCAGCTAACGCGCCACGGGTTCAAAAAAAAAGGATTTGCAGAATCAATCTAATTATTTAACAGTATTAGATGCGATGAAAATTTTGGCCTACTATGTCCACTGGCACTACTCGAGCAGCTTTAGATTTTGATGATGCAATGCCCACATGTTGGAAATACCATTTAACCTCACTTTGAGCTAAAGCCAAGGCAGAAAATACCATCTGTAGAATCATCAAACAAATAACTAAAATCAATGACTTGATTAGGTGGTCTTGAATTATACAATTAATCAATCTTAGCAGAGAACATGTATACCATTACATAGGGTAGGACTTCTTTAAAATAGATGAGATAAAATGCTTTGTTATATAAAAAAAAGGCTTCTAAAAATTAAAAAAATTATGAAAGTCACCATTTTAACATAACCCACTGATTAGATCACCAAATTGGAGCCAAACCTCTTCTAGGCATGGAGAATGAATTCAATTCCACAACCATGTGACCTAGAAACTACAGGTTAAGCTTAGTTTGTCTATCTGCATGCTTCCTTAATATCTCTCAGCTCACAGTCAAAAATAAAGTCATTCAGTGATCCTAGGGTCCCCTAACTTCTGACTAGACATGCTAAAGACATTAGAATCCCCGACCAACACCCAAAGGATGCAACACACACAATAGAGACCGCATTACCCCTACCAAAAAGAGGATCCAAGTCTAGGACGGTTGGGGACGTTGACGTTAGTAAACCACCACTCTCCAAAAACACAAACATGGAAAAAGACTGCTAACAATCTAACCTGGAGGCAAGTCTCATAACCCTTGTTCCTAATAAAGACATTCACTGTAGGTCTATCATCTTAACAACTAGCATCTACAAGTTGCTGATCTATAGAGCATCATATACGGGGAGAGAATATAAAATTCATATCATAATATTTTCCCCCACCATATCATTCTCAACAAGACTAGTTCCATGGTCCTCTAACCACTCTTATAGAAGTTATAGTCATATTTTTCATCTTTTGCTGACAATGAAATGGTAGGTCTAAGACTTCCTAACCATCTTGTTAAGCTGACAACAGTTTTCTGAGAAAAATAAGAAATTACAGACATCATTTCATACAGGCTTATTATAATACTTTACACAAAATGTACCTGAATATTAGGAGCCAATAAACTCGGCTGATCAGTAAAGAAGAGAACCATTCTTCCAATTTCTTGCTTTAATAGTGTTCTCCTTTCCCGGTGGATGGCATCACAGAACAGCAATGCTTGATCATGCACCTCGCTGCAGTTAGCAAGATCTTGACTATGTAAATGACAAACATCATAAGGAAGCAACTTTTTTGAAGTAAGGCAAAGAAAAAAAAATAGACAATAATATGAGGACAAAAAGAAAAACTTATTCACCATTAAAAGAAGGGAAATATTGAACAATAAAATCAGCAAATGGACTGAGCCAATAATAACATAAAAACAATCAAAAAATGAAAATGAGCAGCAATTTTATTTACTAAGGGACTCTATCGAGGAACCAGAAATGCTTTGCAACTTCTTCAAAGCTATTGATTTACATTTAGCAAATATTAATTATCTTCACAGTTAAGTTTATTTCCATTCCCATTTCGTTTTATTCCTTTGTTTTATTTAGTTTATTAAATTCTTTTTCTTACTTCTGTCTGTTTTATCTTTTATTTTTCTCCTTATATGGATTCCTTTTCAGCCCGCACCAATTAGTTGGAGATAAAAGGAAGCTTTAGTTGATTTAGCACTCCGCCTTTTCACTACAATTCATCTCCAAATACCAAACAGCATTACATGCATGTCAAGATTATGCCTCCAGATGATGTTACCACTTATAACTCACCAATTTGTAATTCTCTTGCGACCACTTATATAACATGATGGAAAAGGAATGCTAACAAGCTCTGCCCAAAGTATTAGTTTGGAATGAAAGTAAGCAATGGTCACATCTTGCAGGTAATGAATTAAGTAGTGATAAAGCTTCGTGAAGTGTATAAGCAACTTTGGATAGTCATTACATCCTTTGACCTAGTGAAATTACAGGGTTGTGCATTTCAAATCAAAAAACTCCAGTTTGTACCTAATCATTTTCTCAACCTGCTTTGCAACACTATACTCCAGATCTGCTTCTTTTTGTTTTGTACGTCCAGATTTGGCCATCTTCTTTGATTCTAATATCCGAGGCAAAACATGTAAGTGATAGTCCTCGTGCAATAGTATGTACTGCATTTAAAAGTATAATAATGGTAAATTCAGTCTGACCTATGAAAAAAAAATTCTGTTCCAAATAAATAACATGTTTATAAAGACTAGCCGGTAAAACTCACCTCATCTCTAAACAAAGTAAGAAGTAAATTTTCCTTCAAAACAACCTGAAAAGCATCCAAACAATGGGTGTACATATGCTTATGATCTTTACTACATGCGTTAAATGTAAGTACAAAAGTTTAACACATAACAAAGGAAATTACTTAGAACTACTCGTAATTACCAAAGCAATATCAATGCTGGTGACTCTAAGAAGCTCGTCTGGACAACAAAGATAGCCAAATAATACCCATTCCCGATAAGACGTTACATTTGCCAAGTCTTGAGCCCTCTGTAAAGAAATGGAAAGAAGAATAAAAAAAAGTTAACCACTCATATATAAGAGAGAGAGATTTCATTTTGGTTTCTTCTTTTTCTTTTTCTTTTGGCGTAACATTTGCATTTTGCAGTATAGAGCACAAATCATAGTTGCCATAATACAGAGGACTATATTAAAGTCATTCAAAATATTCCAACACCATGGGAAGAAAGGGTATGTACCATTGGGTGTGCAGAATTTGTAAGGATGTCCGGGTATCGAGGATGAAATGGACTTAGAAAACCCTCATTTCTAAGCTTCCGTGTATCTGTTGACAAAAATACTATGGGCCCAACAGCTTCCAAAACCTGGAAAAGTAGGCAAGGCTCTCTTTATCATAGTGTGCATCGTAAAAACTGATTAAACCTACTGTTAATCCTTCAGGCAGAAAATAAAAAGGAAGTACAAGGATTAAAATTAGAGGAATTATGACCATGGAGAGCAACCTGTCTTCCACACTACACAGAAATGAAAAAAATTCAAATTTATGGGAATCATATCTAACCGTTAAAACAAGGACCCCTGACCACATTCTTGTGACTGCCACCACTACAGGTAACAAAACTTGCATCATATTCAGCTTGTTTTAAACTAATCATTTTTCTTATATATATTATTTTTATTTTGTGGTGATGAAGAACCAGTCCAACCAACACAACTTCGCAAATGCAGGGCTGCATGCAAGCCACGGATACTTACATCTACCCACAGCCAAGAATACTGGGTGAGCCCAGACGTATTGCTAGTGAGACTAGAACCATAGACCTCTCACTTAAGAGAGATCTTAAGCCAACCCTAAAACCTCTATGCCTCCCGTTTGGGCTGCATTTTTGTCATATTATATGAACTACCACACAGATAATCACAAATTAAGAGTAAAAAAAATGAGAGGATCCACCTCCATATGAATTGTTAATAACATGTTTTATTTTGTTCACACCATATTATGTGCAAAAACCTCTTATCATAACCAGTAACCCCTGAAACATGCCTAAATGGCAACAAATGGTTATGAAAAACATCAAACTGCAAGAAAAACTTAAGAAGATCCAAATAGAGATTAAGCATATGTATATTTGTCATGCAGTAATGAACAGGGGAACAAAAAGGAAATTCAGCCTGTAAAATTTTACATCGACTACAATATCATTCAGCAAGAAGAGATAAATAACCTCTCCAATACGAGGGCTGACAAAATTCAAATCTTCATGTAACCCTTTCAATGGTGGATCATAAGAGTCTATAAAATGGACCAACCTGTATTCAGTGAAAACCAATAAAAGCTCAACATGTAATACATTTCACTATAAGATATCGAGACAAAATAATAATTGAAGATGCTAAAACTATGGTCTCAACATAGCATCAAATCATTACAACTGCAAGTTAATTGATGAGCAAGGAATGCTATTATCAATACGCGTACGTCTTAATAACTTCTGAAGTTCATGATTACATTCAAATACTAGAAACTGATACATCTTTAAATAGTAGTACTGCTTCAGTACACTACAGCAAAATTTCTGTCAGATAATCATCAAAAGATAAAAGAACTGAAGAGCACAAACAAGATAGTTCAAACAAAGAATGATAATGGTAAAAAACAAAATAAAGATCACAAGAAGGATAGTCATTACCGATGATAAAAATCACAGTCTCGGTCATTTCTCGACATGGCATGCAAAAGATTGTATAGCTGTAGCATCATTTTTCTAGGTATCTGTGACAAAAGCATCAAATTAAATAGGTGATGGAAGTAGAAGCACCACCTTGGACACATACATAGAATTTGGACTAACCTTCTCAGCAAAGAGATTAACCCGTACAAAGGAACAAAAGAGGTCCATAAATGCGTGTAGTATAAGAGAATTCTGATGGGGCTGCAAGAGAAGTTACCTAGCAATTAGAGAAATAACTTAGAAACGTGGAAAACTATGATGGGTCAAAACGTTCAATAACTTTTGACATGCATACATGTATTAGCAAGGACATACTTACAAGTATAAAAGCCTATTTGGTGTTTAATTCTCACGCAGCTATAAAGATATCAGATCAAACACCAAATCTTATATTTTTCGTCAACAAACATCCATGATCTAAACTTTGCACGGTGATATAAAAAATAATATCACTCACCAACAAGGTAATTACAGTACTGCTTAGATCCAATATGAGTCGCAAAGCTTGCTCTCGAAATGCCATTAGGTCAAGAAGCAGCTGATCCAGACAAAAGGAAGTCAATTACAATCAATTTATGAGCCTCATTAGTAGATATATGATTTTAAGAAAGATAACAGATAACCTAAAAAATTAGAGCAAATAAATACAAAATAAAAGGAACAGAAATTCAAACAAAAGTAATGAACTTGTTCCTCTTGCACAAGCATCACTTTGGACATATATGAAGCAACAAATTATGCTTCGAAGAATTAAATTGTCCTGAAATAAGTACAAGATTATGAGATCATTTCTCTTTATGCCAACAAATATTTAACAAACAATATGCCAATACAGACTTCACAACAAAGGGTGCTTCCTTTTGCTCACCCTTAGAAATATGTGGTAATATGCACTAGATTCTTTATCCTGGGAACAATTGCTATCCTCGCCAACTCTATGAAGGAAATTCTTTCCAGCTTCACAAGTCTTTCATCAAAGTCCAAAAAATAATGAAAAAAAAATTGCCTTAAAGGAACTCAAGGGAAGGCCAATTGTTCTGGGGACCTCCACCCATAGTAGTCTACGACCAAGAGAGTAAGCAATATTACCCTTAAATTCTCTTTCACCTTGGTTCTCAAGTAATCTAATGTATTAATAATAAGGACCCTTAGTTTGATATTAGTTATCATTAAAAAAAAATATTTATTACCCTGTTCTTTCTTATACACATTCAATCTTTAATTTGACACCCAAAACCACGTATAGTGGCTGTACAGAATTCTATTTTTTATTTGTTAGTATTGCTGAGCAAAGAATTGTAACCTTTTATGAAAGGTCCAGCAAATCTTTCATAGTTAATTAAGCCTATTCCAAGCCTTTACCAGTACTTTCTTGCACTTAGAGACAACACCAGACCTACAACTTTTGGACAACCCTTAATCCACCAGAATCCTACTTATAGCCAGCAATATATTAGTTTTCTTCAGTACTTACTTCAGCCACCAAAATCCTAGAAAAATCGCTGCCATGCAAGTTGATTATGTTAATTTATCATTAACTTCTAAGGAATCAAAGGAAATGAAACACAAGATTTGGCCAAGAGAAAGGCCTCCCAATCTGTTACATGTCAAGCAGGGGTCCACTGGGCCATGCATAACATGGTTTTGAGTATTATTGTATGCTTTTTACAATTGATATAGGTTTCGAGTAGTATATATTGTATTCTTTTTGCAGTTAATATGCCTGTTCAACTAATTCCCCTATGTTCAATTCATTTTAACTGAGTTGAGAATATCCTCGTAGCCTGTAGATGCTATACTTATTCAGACTGCACTTCGTTGAATTCCTGAAACTTTATATTGGTCAAGTCATGCCATTGAGCCTTGTTGTGTGGTCATTAGTAGTTTTTTATTTAACAGTTTGTAGCAAAAATGTCCTACAAATATGCAAGAATCACTTAACAACAATATAACTGGAGTTTAATATCTCTGTACAGGTCATAAGTTTAAATTAATTTAAGAAGACAAGTTAAGAGAAATATTTGATTCTTAGGTTCCAGGGACCATGGCCAAGTTTACTTATGAAAAGGTGTACTACACATTCAGCAAAAAGCCGTGTAATATATAATACCAACAACAATAAATACTAACATGAACCGGTACTTCAGAGCATTTTTATACTTGATCAGCAAGTAAAGACATAAGGCTAACAAGCATGAACTTTGCACCTGAACCCACGGCTCCAAGCTTTGTAAATGAACTTCTGCATGGTCATTCAAAGAATCCATTGCAACCTTATCAACCTACAGTAAGTTCTTAATGAGAATACAAATCACAAGATGTCATTTTCAACAAAACATCGAGATACTTAACACTGGAACAATCTCAATACATACTCGTTCAAGTTGTAATTTGCTATGATGCTCTGGAAACTTCTTCGATAAAAGGACACAAATTTTTGGAAGATTAGGGAACACGCCGGCTTTCCAAAATGCTTCCGTGAACATGTGACCCAATGAATCTGGGTAATCCAAAATTTGATTCAATCTATATATTTTAGCCATCAATCCTTCAGCAACTTGCGTAAGCTGATACACCCACTGCATATTCAATCCCTTATAAGACCTGCCTGAACTCTGGGCTGGTCCTTCTGAGCCAACATTCCTATAGGTTCTAGATGCTACTCCAGAAGTCATTTCTTGACTTAAGTACTCATTCCATCTTGATGAACCTTCATATTCTCTCGATCTGGGTGACACATCTTGTGCTGGGAAATGGTGTCTAGAGTTTGCCATCGACAATTAATCCACACCAAATATCTCTGCAAACAAAACAATGGCTTTAGTACACTAACAAACTATCACTCAATCTAAAGCTCGAGAAGTTATCATATTCCTTTTTTTTTCTTTTTTTTGATTGGTAAGTTAGTAACACTCAACACGCAATAAATTTTCGAACACAACCAAGGCTCAGAATATTGATTTACAGCCATTAAAAACTTGTGAAATCTTCAAATCAGCTCAAGAAATTATTTTACTTCACACTTTTTATAAATTCAATCAAACAAAAAATATCTCTCAGGACCCAAAATCTTAGCCCAGACTTTTGCCAATTGCATTCATTTACCCACACCCAGTACGCATCTCTGCAAAGCACTTGAAGGGTTAAGAGCATTTAACAACAATAGAATTTCCAGCTTCCCACATTCAACTAAATCACTAAAACAAATGACAAACAAAACCATACATTTCCCTAAAACCTCTTTTGAACAGTATATAGTTGTTTTTCTCTTCTGTATTAGTTCAATTTCATTCTATTCAACCAAATTTGGATTACTGAAATGTGATAATTACCCATACAAATTTATACAAAAGATAGTAAAAAATCAATATATGACAATTATAGAGAGAGGGAGAGCACCGTAGAAGCTGAAATAGCTTTAAATTGACTTCAGAAACAGAGTGGACTATCTGTTGTCGGGAATGGAGCTGAAAATGAGATTGATGTAAAGCTTCAACTCCAGATCTGAGCTCATGAGCGAAAGGGAGAAGGGTTCGTAAGTAGATTCGTAGTGGAGCTGGTGTTAATTATAGACTTTTTTTTGTGTGTGTGTTCAAATATATATGTGTGTGTGTGTGTGTGTGTTCAAATAATGGTGTTTTATTAGAATGATGATGATGAGTTGTTACAGAGATTTAAGACAGGGAAGTTTTGGACGGTTCGTTCTTTTTCTTTCTTTCTTCACTTTATTCTTCGTTTAATTATGGGAAAAAAAGTAGGCAGCACGATCTGCGGATGTCCGTCCAAACATTAACAATAAAATTCGTTTTAAAATTAGATATATATTTTTTTTTAAATAATGTTATAGTAACATTTATGTTGTCATAATAAATATATATTTAACGATATTTTTATATTTATTTTAATTATATTTTGAATTTTTATTAATATTTATTGATCTTATAGCATAATTATTACTCTAACAATTTTATTTTGCCGCTAAATATAATATTTGTATCGTTAATTATGTATTAGTAAAAATTGAAGGATAAATATTATGAAAGGGATCTAAAATTAATTACTCCGTATATTGCTTAAAGGGTTGCTGAATATAATATTAGTTCATTAAAGGTGTATTGGGAAAAAATTGAAAGATAAATGTAATGAAAAAAAAACTTAATCCTCAAATTATAATTGTAAAATATATTAATGTATGAAAACTCAATGCAATTATAAGTGAGATGCTCACCAAAAATAGCGAGGGTAGAGCATTCACAATAATTTTTCCGATAAATTATCTATCTTCAACTTTGAAGAATACATCAACTTATTATTCAACAAATTTTTTTATCTTTATTTAACTATCTAATTTAATCTCTATATAGTATTTTACTATTCAAGACGAGGGAGTCAAAAGATCGTCAATCATTATCCAACTAATGTTCATTTTCAAATTATAAATTTAATATTGACTTTTTTTTAAAATTAATTTCAAACGTATTCAAATTTAAAATTAATATAAATTTATTTAATTCATATCAATATAATTATAAATATTATAAAAGTACTATTAACAATAAAATTTATTATTTTCAAATTTAAATGAATCATATTAATTTTAAATTTAAAAATAGCAGAAAATAACTTTTTAAAAGTTAATATTTATTTTATGTACATTTGCAGCTACAATCAATTCAATACTCACTCCATAAATTATTTAAAATTTAAAATAAAATAAAAGTTATTTTACAGTGGAATACAATTAATAAATTATACTCTCTTGTATAAATTATAAGATTATTATTAATTTTTATAAATCAAATTGATGTATTATCAGACTTAATAATTTTGTTAAGAATTTTAAAAATAATAAATTTTATAAGTAGTAATATTATTTTTTTCTAAATAAGTTACAATATGTATTGATTAAATTTTTATTAATTTTAAAACTAAAAATATCACATACTTACTTCAAAAAAGATTAATAAATTAATAACGATTTTATATTTAAAAACAAGAAGCTGTAGTATATTACATCTATCATAAGCTCTAATGCATGAACAAATACAAATGTCAAATAGTTACAACGATCAAAATATGTTTTGGCGGTTAGAACTTTCAAATTTTAACTTTTAATTTCAGAATTTATTATTTAAGGAATAAATAAAGGGAACCTCTGTTAGGTACACAACGGAAAAATTGAATCTCTATTGTGCAAAATGAATCAAGAACACTACAAAATATAAATAGAGATACATAAACTATTATAAATACTCTTAAAGAATAAAGGAAAAAATATAAGAAAAATATTTAAGTACATAATAAAAAAATTGAATATCTATCGTTCTGAATAACCCAATAATGAACACATATCATCGGATTGTTGTATATTTTTCATTTGGTATTTCAAAATAGTTCAGGTTATTTTCCTCAAAAATCAAATGAAATTATTGACTTTATGAGGGAATTAAAATATTAAGTGAAAATCAATTCGGTAAATGGGGTTAGGTTAAGAAGTAGTGCATGCGTCTGATTGAAGTGTATCCGTTACAAGACGGGTCACTTGGCTTTGACAGTAAGCCACCATGATTAAATATTCTCACAATACGCAAATGTCAAATCCAATGGTAAAATTAAAAGTTATGCACATCAACTCCAACTATTTTTATTTATAATTTTTAAATGTTAGTATGCACTTTTGGATATATATATATATATATATATATATATATATATATATATATACATATGATTCTCTTCTCCAGCGAACTTTAAACAGCGAACTAAAAATAAACTGACTATAACGATAGTTTTTTGAGCTATAGCTGTGACGCCCCCAAAATAGGTATACAACACCCATTCTGAGTCGCCAAAATACATGGTACAGAAACAACTACATTTTTATTATTACAACACAAGAACTGTGAGTTTAAATACAAATATTGTCATTTAGACAATATCCACACTCAAATAAGTTCTCATTACAATTATTGATACATTATTTCACAAAAATGGTGAGGACTACTAAAGTAACTTCTAGAACCATCATTCCATACCCCGACTAGTACTCGCTACATTCTCGCCTCCTGAGAAAAATGGAACAAAAAGGAAAAGGGTGAGCTCAACTAGCCCAGTAAAGAACATTATGACTAAGATAATACAGAACAAATTATCGTTAGTCTTCAACAGGGAAAAATCTAATAGAATACAATAGACAACAAGTTTTAAATCAATAACTGCAGCGGAAACAGCAAACCATTAGAAGAGTCAAGTAGAGAATGAGTTCTACTATCTTCTAAGATTTAAAAGTCCATCATCAATATTTTATCCCTGTAACAACAATTAATAACCATCTTTAATCAAATATTCATCTTTGCACTACAGGCCAAAGATATTCATTTGTATCACCAGTCGGTCATGTTCATCTCAATACCTGTTCATCTTTGCACTACTGGCCAAAGATATTCATCAGTTAATCATTCATCTTTGCACTACGGGCCAAAGATATTCAGTAATATCATCATTTAGGACTGAGGATGATGAAAAATATCTTAAAGAAAACGAATCCAGTGAAACAAAATAACAAATATTAAGGATTCGTATTTCGATTTATCCATGTCCAAAAATACCTTATAATTATTCATAGTGAAGTAGAATTCAAGAATGATCAAAACATGGATACAATCAAAGCTAGTACCCAGAATAGATATTTTGGACGAAAAGAAGAAAATTTTATTTTTCGGTGAATAGTAACTCGTGAATAGTAACTCATGAATAGTAACCCCGACGTGAAAAGTTCCAAATTTGATAAAAATTTCCAACCAATATTTCGGCATAATGATATTGAAGAAATAATATCATTTTTGAATAAAATAACATCCCTTACCTCGTAAAGACAGTACTTCTGGTCGGAATACCGGTATAAAGCTGAAAGACACTTGCTCTGATGAATAGAAACTCTCAAAGTATCTAAATACTCACAAAATACACTCAATAATCTAGAGAGAGAAAGAGAGAAAACTTGTTTCTGGTGTGATTTTCAATTCTAACTTAGCCCTCTATTTATAGGAAAATGTTAGCACGCCGAAACAGACTTAACCTGCAACCTGATGGCTTTACTTGCTACTATTCCCACCCACCACATTTGAATAAAAATCTCAGCACATTTCTTCACCAACCAAGAGTGGGGCCCACTAATTCTAGAATTTTCTACCAAAATGATTAACTCCAAAAATTCAACAATTTCTGAACCAGTCATCTCGTAAAATTCATAATAAATCATACGTTCATTTTTAACGGTTCAAAATTTGTAGACATATACTCAACTTATATATGTATAACATATCCAAAAATTACCACGATCCAACAGTCGGATTAAAAATTATAACACCCGCAAAATATCTCAAAAACCCTGATTTTTAATACCTCCATTCCGACAAAAATACTGATAAAAACCTCAACATTAACTCCTTCATTTTTAACCACAAAAATATATATCCCTCATTTATATCCACAAAAATAAATATTTCCTTATCATATGAATCAATAATTAATTATTCACAAATAATATTACAGAATCACATTTATGACAACCAGGCCGTTCCCAGGAAAGAGGGGCTTTCCAATAAGGATTTCTCCTTACTGACGCGCAATTAGATGACCAAACCTCTCCTTAGACAGAACTTTATAGATATTGCCAATAATGTTATCTAATAATATTATTCAAATAATATGAATTATTGATCTGATAATGGGAAATACTGTGTAGTGACAATTATTGAAACAACAGTAATATAAAATATCAACGCAGCAATTATTGAATCAATAAAATAAAATACTGAACAGTAATTACTGTAACCATTATTGAGTAGTGCCTTCTTACGTAAGAATCAATAATTGGTGCAATACCGTGTGCTACTGTGTTTTAACCACCGGGTATTCCAACAGTATTAACGGTAACAACTACGCCGTTATTAATAAAAAACATATACTTGTCGTTTTCTTCATCCAATCGCTTTCCGTTATGGGGCCCACAAAAGACTGCGCCGTCGTACGAATATTCCCCGACAGGAAGAATAATCCACGACCAAACGAATATTCCCCAACAACAATGAATATTTTATAACCACCTACTTATTCAAGAATTAATAACGTCCAAATTGTCAACATGATATTGCTTTGTGGAGTAAAATTCAAGAATGCTTAGAAGAATATTTTCATGAAAAGATACTGGATGAACCGCAATTATTAAGGATATTCCACTAATTTCATGGAGTATAGAAGTCAAAACTTAACCAAATGAGTATAATAAAGAATGGAATAACAAAAGAAATCACCATGCATGCGATAGACCGCACAGACAGGTATAAACATGAGGATGATGACAATGATATAAGAATTCAATAAAACAAGTTCAAGAATTAATTTATCCAAGAATTAATAACGTCCAAATTGTCAACATGAGGATGATGCCACAGATGACTTTCAACATTTTATAAACATGAGGATGATGACAATGATATAAGAATTCAATAAAACAAGTTCAAGAATTAATTTATCCAAGAATTAATAACGTCCAAATTGTCAACATGATACTGCTTTGTGGAGTAAAATTCAAGAATGATTAGAAGAATATTTTCATAAAAAGATACTGAATGAAACGCAATTATCAAGGATATTCCACAAATTTCATGGAGTATAGAAGTCAAAACTTAACCAACTGAGTACAATAAAGAATGGAATAACAAAAGAAATCACCATGCATGCGATAGACCGCACAAACAGGTTATTCCAACAGAATAATAAATAATGGAACCAGGTCCGGCGTAAACGCACAGACAGGATATTCCGACAGAATAATAAATAATAGAACCAGGTCCGGCGTAAACACACTGACAGGATGTTCCAACAGAATAATAACAAAAACGGAATCAGGTCCGGTGTAAAACACACAGACAGGATGTTCCAACAGAATAATAACAAGACGGAACCAGGTCCGGTGTAAAATACACAGACAGGATGTTCCAACAGAATAATAGAAGAATGTCACCAAGTATAGGGTAAACCGCGTATACAGGTTATTCCAACAGAATAATAAGAAATGGAATAACAACAGTTCTCTTCATGAATAAGAAAGAATAACACCCCTTACCGTTTTAAAGAAGAGCTGAAATAAGGAAGTAGTTAAGTAGCAGAATACTCTTCTTCTCTCTCTCTATAGTTTCTCTCTCTAGAGTTCAGTGAATTCGTAAGAAATAATGAAGGAATGAACTGCTATTTATAGAAAAATAGAATGCATAGTAACTAATCCATGAACGGCCCAGATTGATTACTTTAATCTGACGGTCCATATTTAAAGAAAAATCTTTTAAATAAAATATAATATATTCTATTTATAGAATAACTTTAATAAAGTATTATGTTTTATATAAAAAGATGTTTCTGTTTTATTACGTTAATAATACGAATAAAACAAAACGTCATTATCGCTAAATAATTCATATTATTAACTGACAATAATTGAATCAAACTGAGTGACTTCTCACATAAGCATTAATAATCAATACCGTGTGCTACTATGCAACCACACGTATTACTGTACTTTTACTACCGAGTAGTTCAACAGTAACAATGGTAAAATTTCCGCCGTTATTTTTAATAAAATATTTTTATCGTTTTCTCAATCTGACAATAATTCCGTTGTGGGATCCACCAATGATTGTGTCGTTGTACGAATATTCCCTGTTAAAACGAATATTCCCTGACCAATCGAATATTATATAACAACTTGCGTACTTTGTAAAATTTATAAATATTACCCACAACTATAACATTATATCAAATTAATTCCATAATATTCAAAATTGATATTTATAGAAAATTCATCTTTATTTATAAAAGTTGGGGTCTTACAATTGTCATCATCCTCATGTTTATAAAATGTTGAAAGTCATCTGTGGCATGTAGTGCATAGATGGACTTGGTATGATTATGACCAGGGATTATTCGGTATAATCATGACCGTAATGTTACAAATGATGTGGTAAAAGTCATCATTGGCCCGTAGTGCATTGATGGACAGTTGTTGGCATTATCATGACCATTAACGAATACACGAATATCCTTGGCCGTAGTGCAGGGGTGATTCGATGATGTGGATTATTTTATTAATCTGAGTCACAGCGATAACAGTGTTGAAAAACTTAGCGATAATGAGTCACAGCGATCCTGTCTGTGCGTTTACGCCGGACCTGGTTCCATTATTTATTATTCTGTCGGAATATCCTGTCTGTGCGTTTATGCCGGACCTAGTTCCATTATTTATTATTCTGTTGGAATAACCTGTTTGTGCGGTCTATCGCATGCATGGTGATTTTTTTTGTTATTCCATTCTTTATTGTACTCAGTTGGTTAAGTTTTGACTTCTATACTCCATGAAATTTGTGGAATATCCTTGATAATTGCGTTTCATTCAGTATCTTTTCATGAAAATATTCTTCTAATCATTCTTGAATTTTACTCCACAAAGCAGTATCATGTTGACAATTTGGACGTTATTAATTCTTGGATAAATTAATTCTTGAACTTGTTTTATTGAATTCTTATATCATTGTCATCATCCTCATGTTTATAAAATGTTGAAAGTCATCTGTGGCATGTAGCGCATAGATGGACTTGGTATGATTATGACCAGGGATTATTCGGTATAATCATGACCGTAATGTTACAAATGATGTGGTAAAAGTCATCATTGGCCCGTAGTGCATTGATGGACAGTTGTTGGCATGATCATGACCATTAACGAATACACGAATATCCTTGGCCGTAGTGCAGGGGTGATTCGATGATGTGGATTATTTTATTAAGCTGAGTCCCAACGATCACAGTGTTGAAAAACCTTTTAAATCATAAAAGATAGTAGAGTTTATTTTCTACTTGACTCTTTTAATGGATTGCTTGTTCCACTGCAGTTAAACTTGATGTCTATTATATTTTATCAGTTTAACATTGTTGAAGGCTAATGATAATTTATTCTGCATTATCTTAGTCATAATATTTCTTACTGGGCTAGTTGAGCTCACCCTTTCTTTCACTGTTCTATTCAGGAAATGAGAACGTAGCTGGGGCAAGTCGGGGAACGGAGTGATGGTTCGAATGATAGTATTAGTTAGTAGTCCTCACTATTCTATGTAATAGTGTGTTAATAAATGTAATGAGGACTCCTTTTGAGTATGAATACTCTCTAGAAGATAATATTTGTATTCAAACTCACAGTTTATGTTTTGTCGTATTGTACACGACAGTTGTATTAGTAAGTTGTATTTGTATTCTGTACTATGTATCTGACGACCCAAGATGGGTGATGTATACCTATTTTTGGGGGCGTCACACTATACAATTATAATAATTGTATCAACTGACAATACATAAATTCACATAAATTTCAAGTTTGATATGTCGTCGTTTTATCTCAAAAATCAAATTGTATATTTAATTTTAGAACGGATGGAGTAGTAAGTTTTACTATGTGAAAACTTACTTATTCATTTAAAAATATACATTTTAAAAATTAACTTTTAAATTTGAAATCACTCAATTTTATTTTTTAAAATACTATATATATTGTAATTAGAAGTATATTTTAGATAATTTTCAATATTCACAAGTGCATTGGCAAAATGATGTTTATCACAATTTTTATTAAGAAGACAATTATGTATATTTTCTTAATAAAAGTGAAAAGAGTAATTATTGTATTATTTAAATAAAGAAAGAGTAAAAAAAGGGCAGACGCAATGAATTATAAAACGAACGGAATTACTGAATGAAAAAACTCAAGCTCTTTGGAGCATCCCAGCAAAGTGGGGCGCGGGCTATATCATTTTGCTCCTCTTCTATTTTGTCAAATTACGTCTCTACACCACTCAACCTAAAAAAACATGATCTCTTGATTATCTTCTAACGCAAACCCAACGGACTGTTACTCTGTTCTCTTCTTACGCAAACTCTGCTCTGCTCTCTCTCTGCGCTCGCTCCGTCGATTTCTTGGTTTCTCCCTCCGTCCCTCCACGACTGTTACTCTTGCTACTCCTTGGATTGCTGCAACTCCTTCGATTGCTGTTAAGTACCAAACCCTAGACCACATGTTTCATATGTATATATGTGTGCGTTATGTTATGTTTGAATCTTTGGCATGTGGTTTTTCTTCTTTTACCTCTTTAATTTTGACTGTAGTTTCAGAGCCTGTGGGTTTCGATTCAATTCCATTTTTTGTTAATTTATGTGGTTCAAATGTTTAATTGATTGATTGAATGAATTGTTGTATACTGGGTTGTGCTTAATTAGCAATATGCGAGCAGCTTAATTCTAGTAATATTGTATTGTATTATTTTTCCTTTTTAATTTGTGCAAATTTGTTTTGTGGAACGATAGTCTCATATTTTGCAAGTGTGAACTTTTGTTATTTCTTTTGGTTCATCATGAAATGTAAATTTTGCATCTTTACCATACTAGAGAAAATACATCCATTTGGGGCTGAATATGTGTTTTTTGGGTGCAGATTACCGATTTTTCTATTCTACTACGCAATTCATTGACAATACATAATTGGTTCACTAATTTTTGGTTAAATATTTATGCTTTTGCAATAATATAAATTTTTGTTGTTTGAACTTTTTTTGCTCATAATCAGCTTTGCAAGTGCTGGTCGTTGTTTAGTTTTGAGATTTGGTTGAACTGTTGGACCATTGAATTGGCACAATTGTATGGCCTGAGATGTTTTGTAATGAGTTTTGCTGTTAGTAGCAATGTGGGAAATTAGTTGACCAGAACGGGCTGTTTTGATATAATTTTTTTGCTCTTTAATGTGGCCGGGTGAGAAAATAAGTAGACGACTTAAAAATATTTTTTGGAATTCTTCACATTCACAGACTCGTTTCCAGCTCGCTGCTGTAGCAACCACTGCCAAACTTAACTTCAATTAGTCTGTCTTGTAACTGTTTCTTAAAATAAAGTCTTATTCCAGAGTAACTTCAAGGGGTACCGTCCCAGTACTAGGAGTATAAAAGGGCAGGAGGACCCAAAAAGCACATCCTGCACTAAGCAACAATGACTAGGACCGACATTGTTAAAAGTCTTTAGGTGAGAGTAACTAGAAATCTAGTGACATTATATGTTTGTAAAGTTAAATTCCCCCTCCCCCCTCCCCCCTCCCCCCTCCCCCCCCCCAAAAAAAAAGGACTAAAATTTGTGTTTCAATCTTGTCCCCTCAGTTAGTGATAAGTAGAAATACAATAAGTACGACTGTACGAGTGATATACAATATAAGCAATCATATGTTTGAATTTTATTTGGTTAGTTTTAAATGGATAAATTGGCTCCAATTTTTTCAACTTTAATAGTCACTAAAGTACTGAATGTTTGATTTACACTCAAATTTTGAGTTGAATTGTGGTTTTAACAGATTTATACTAGAGAATGGAAGAAGACAACGAAGAACTCAGGTCTTTTAAGGATCTTGGAGTGTGTGAGCAATTGGTGGAGGCTTGTGATAGTTTGGGTTGGAAAAACCCATCCAAGATACAGGCTCTAGTTCTTCCTCATGCACTTGAAGGTTCAGTTGTTCTAATGATTTGTTTTTTCAGTTGTTCTATTTATTTATATGCTGTTTATATATATATATATATATTTGTAGACATATCGTTTATAGGCCTCCTTTTCAACACGTTGATACAATTTTATGAATTTTTGTTTCAGGAAGAGACCTAATTGGGCTTGCACAAACTGGGTCCGGTAAAACTGGAGCTTTTGCACTTCCTATACTTCAATCCCTTCTAGAAACTCCGCAAGCTTTCTTTGCATGTGTGCTTTCTCCAACACGGTTGTTATCTTACTCATTAATTAATAAATACTACCTGGCCTTTGATTTTAAGCTATTCTAATTATTGTGCTTTTGTATGTTCTTGTTGTTGTTCTGTATATTACATTAACAGGGAGCTTGCAATACAGATTGCTGAACAGTTTGAAGCATTGGGATCTGGCATTGGTGTAAAGTGCGCAGTGGTGAGTCTTCTATTAAATGAATTTATATTGTATGACACATTATGAAATTTACTGGTGCATATAGTCGCAAGCTTGCGGTCAGTTTTTTTGCTATTTCTAGATATTAATGACAGTTCAAATTTGTCGTTTTTTCTTGCTACGTAGCTTTTCTCTTCTAGGCAATTTTTGTTTGCTGGTCAACTGGCTTATATTGTCAAGTCAATTTTATTCATTTTTTTGAAGAATAACATCTGTCACGAAATGATCTTGAAGATCATACAATATTTCCAATATCTGTGAAGTTCATCAATTGTTTAGTAATTAACTTCAAAATTTGGTGCAGCTTGTTGGAGGGGTGGACCAGGTGCAACAGAGCATTGCCCTTGGAAAGCGACCACACATTGTTGTAAGTGTTCAAGTTGGTAGCATGGTTGCATTTGTTTTCACTCGAACTTTCTTTTACAATATGGAAAATTGTATTGTTTTATTTATACACATGTTAGCGTAGATTTGTGATATGTACCGAGCATTAGTAAGTTATAGTTGTCAAATGTTATCAGAACGGTTCTCCCAAGTATATCTTTATACCATAGATATTATATAGGATTTCAACTAAAGTATCCGTTTAATTTATATAGTATCCGTTTAATTTATATGTTGGAGGACTATATGCAATTTGCACTATGGTTGGCTTGGCCATTACTATAACCATCTTTTTCCTAAAATTCCCGGTTGGCTGAAGCAGGAGAATAGTCTGGGGAAAGAGAATTGCATAAAACTGGCTTGTTAATTTAACTAATTTGATTGGTTCAGTTTAATTTATTTGATTTTTTTAATTTTTTGGATTTAATTTATCTCATTTTTGGCCCTTTTGAGTCTAGTTTGGGTATTAATAAATTAGTGTAACTTGAATTACTTGGCATAATAAATAATTATACTTTAATATGTAGTTAAATTACTTGGCAAAAGAAATAGGTATATTTTATTATTCAATTTTTATGCAATGCAACATTAGACATGTATGCGAGATGTTTGTTCTATTTTTTGAATTATACCATCGGTACTAGATAGTGTTTTTTGTGAACTTAATTGATCAATTTTATTATTCTTATTATTTAGAAGTTTTCATAATATTTTAAAATTTGTTTAAAACTCCTAACTAGTGCATCTCCTGAAATTGAGTCAAAAAATGATCTCCCAAGACATATATCCATACTACGCCTTTGAATCATGCAAAGTGTAGATGCATTATGTGAACACATGTTTAATGTTTATTCAATCATCTTCCTCTGATCCATATTCCATACCTGACTTTTAGAGAGCCTCTCATCCATATTCCATACCTGACTTTTAGAGAGCCTCTCGAGGAAGGCAGTTGTTTTGTCAAAGTATTACCTAATGTGGAGGGGATAGTGTAATGAATTAGGTCAAATATTGGTTGCCTCAAATGTGAGAAACCCATTGGAAAACATCAAAATATGTTGAAGCAAATGTTATATACATCGAGTTTTTCTCGGTTTAAATGTTCAAAAAAATGATTAGCTTAAAAGAAATAAAATTTAATTTGTCTAAATTTGTTGAGGTCCCCTCGAAGCCATGGAAGAACACCTAGTAGAGAGACCCAATCTTAGGTGAAATAAATTCCGCAACTTCGATCTTTCGAACGAAATCATCACGCAGTAAATCAACAAAGCCCAAAGTGATTCTCTTTCCCCTTCATGTTTATTGACTACGGTGGAATATACGGTGGAATATGATCTCCACCAGACATACGTATTGCTTTAGCTAGTACAAGAAAGAGTATACCATGATTCTTCTATCTATCAATAATTGCATGCATTGCGCAAGAAAACCTTTAGGCTTGTTATCGAGGAACTTGTTCTGAAATACCGTAATGAAAGAAATGCGTCTCGAGCTGGATTGACTAACCTAACCTTTAAGGAGGCCTTGTCATAGTTGGGTGCTGATTTTTTTTTTTCTCGACCTTTGCATTGAAAGAATAGATTATAAAAAAATGATATGATTCAACCTCAGACTCTTTTAAATGTAAATGAAACTAGTAATTGTGTAAAGGCCGAAAGAGCCTTTATATACTCTATACTTTTTATATATACGGACTCATAAGAATTATTGAGTGTTCACATTCAATATTAGATTGAATGGATAATTTACTTCTATAGATATGAAAAAGGGCAAAAAGAATAGGGCTCATCATTCCTACATGTCCCGTTAGTAACATTCTAGTGGGTGTGGGGTAATAATTTCATATTAATTTGAATCAATTCATACGTTCCCATTTTTAATGATTGCGGCTAGAAGCATACAAGTACTATGATGTATGTAGGGGTATAATCGGCGATTTGACATTAAAAATAATAAAAGATCCAATATATAATATTATTTCCACTGGGACTGAGACATGATCTAGACTCCTACGGGAGGTAGCAGTGGGGAATTTTCCGCAATGGGCAAAAGCCTAATGGAGCAATGCCAATGGCGCGTGTAGGTAGAAGGCCCACGGATTGTGAACTTCTTTTCCCGGAAAAGAAGCAAATGATGGTATCCGGGAATAAGCATCGTGCCATGTGACGGCAGCCGCGGTAATACAGAGGCGTTATCTCAATTAGGAGTTCTTAGATGGAGCTGTAAGTTCTTTGATGGAGTTGGTTCATGTTTTACATAGAACGTTCTATTAATATTTCTTGAATTCTTGCTCAATTGGAGATATGTTTAATTGTTGTAACAATTAAAATTATACAAATGATTGCTGCATAATTTTGTAGCCAACATGTGACTTTATTACTACTACTATATGTATTTATAGTATAGTTGAATTGCCCACTTTAAAATTTCTTGCTTTATTGCAGGTTGCTACTCCTGGCCGCCTTGTAGATCATCTTTCCAATACTAAAGGATTTTCGCTTCGCACTGTGAAATACTTGGTAAAATCCATTTCTATGCTGGACTTAGTAATTACTTAACTAGTGGGAGATCAATTTCTTTTCAGTTATTTATTTTCCTATTGTTGGTATCCTTGACAAGATGATCTATACTGATGGTCTTCTAATCTAATGCCACAAACTTCTGGTCTTGCTGGGCGTCTAATTAGGTCTATGAACACTTGTTACCAAGTTGTAGAATCGTCTCATAGCTGTTATAGTTATTGCAAATTATGCATTTCCTTAAATATTTCCCTTATGTACAAAACACGTGGATAGAGCTTACAGATGTGAAAGACATATGCAATACATCTTACTCCTTTTCTTTTACTTGGTGCGTAATGAAATTAACAAAATGCCATCATTAATGTAATTATTGAATCTTTTCATAGCTGTTATGGTTATTGCAATTTATGCATTTTCTTAAATATTTCCCTTGTGCGCAAAACACGTGGATAGAGCTTACAGATGTGCAAGAGAAAACTCAGATGGTAATCTTGGAATGCTGGTCGCCTATTTGAACGTCCCAGTACTAAATCAAGGCCGAGTTATAGACCTTACATAATACATTTTATCCCTTCCCTTGTTCTTGGCGCATGATGAAATTTACAAAAAATCGAGATTATTGGAATTTTATTTGTTGCTAAATTTTATTTGTATTAAAAGGCAGACAATTACAGTGGCAAGGGGCATTTCCAAAATATCATTTTGACAGACCTAATTATGTGGCTGCTATTATCAAAAGAAATTCAATAAAGAACCAATCTAGAACATGATGGAATAGGGACAAAAAGTTCTCGTATTCCTTTCACTCCAAATTGTATAATGTAGTAGCAAACAGATGTCTTGGGATAAGGGCTTTGATGACAATAGAAGCTCAAAGGAGTATGAACATCCAAGGAAAAGATGATTAAGATTTTCAGGATGATTCTTAAGCAGAGAGCAAATAGGATCCACTTGTAGACCATAACCAATTAAAATATCTACAATAGAGATTCTTCTGAGGATACCCCACAATAGCAAGTATAATCTAGGGATGTATATATGTCAAATAACATTTTCCATTCAAATTCAGGGCTTGATTGTCTAATGGAGTGCCAAATGGTTGCTGCTTTTACTGTAAAGCTATCTAACTGATTCTAAAGAACCATGTCTTCAGAATTTACATTAAAAGTAAGGGTATAATCAAATACCTGTTTGAGCCTGCAAGATGATGATTAGAAGAGTAGGCATGGTCCAGGATTTGTTAACAATAAGGGAACTTACCTTATCATGGACCCCTATTCCCTGAGTAAGATACAAGATTGATAGACTAGGTCAAAAAGTCATGATCTAGCCATGGGGAATACCACATGCTAATATGAGAGCTACCACTAATCTTATAATTCATAATTGAGATACTTTTTAGATAAATTTTTGAGTTAGAAAACCTTTCTTGAAATCTAAGAGAAGTCCTGAGGAACATTGACAATGTAGAAACTTTAAACCTTTATAACAATGAGATTATTCCATCAATCCCAAAGTGAGGAAGGTCTAATCTGAACCATCTTCTATAGCTAAAAAAGAATTAGGGCTCTATTTTTTTAATCAAGACTTTAATAAATAATCTTACTTCAGAAAATGGTAAAGTAATCATCTTCTAAGCAGCTTTAGCACTACCATGCTGCACCTTTTTCACAGGAATCTCCTTAGAATAGATTGTACATTCTTCAAAATAAATTAGGGATAATAAAATGGGTAGACCAGAAGCCCTGAATGGTAAATAAAACAAACTTAATAAGTGGTAAGCTACAACACAGGATAGAAACTAATTTCTCAAGACAAGACCTCGATAGTGACAGTGATCTTGCTAATAAGAGGGGCACAATCCTGGACAGTAAGTTTGGAGTAGATAAGAGGGACTCCGAGAGACTTAATAGGAAGGTATCCTTCTTGAAATCTCAAGTAATTCAGCATATCATCTCTAACATAAGAAGAAATATTGGCATGAAAGCGTCGACTGTTATCCAAATTAGGTATCAAAGTATCAAACCCAGAGAGCTGAGAGAAATGTTGTAATCATCGTAGAACTAAGATCTCCATGGCAAAAGATCTAAAAATCATCTGCAAAACATAAATAAGTAATGTGGCAAGGTTGGAATCTCTGATGAAATTTAAAATTAGAAAAAAGCTTCCCTTTCGGCAAGAATCAAAGAAGAACCTCCACAACACAAACAGATAAGGAGATAAAAGATCATAAGGCACGTAAAATAACCATTAAGCCACCATTATTAACCTTGACAGAGTACATAGGAGTTGTAATGCAAGCTCTAATCTATAGGCATAATTTTGGAGGATATCTAAATAAAGAACGAATATCCAAGAGAAAGTTTCATCTAACAGAGTCAAAGGCTTTCTTAGAATCAATCTATAAAGCCTATATAGGAGGGCCTGAAGCTCTGTGATAGTTTCTTAAGATTTATTGAGTAATAAGAATGCTATCACTGAGCCTTCTACAAGGAACAATGGCAGATTGAGTTGTAGAGATGAAAGACGGAAAAGTAGCCTTGATTCTAGCAACTAAGATCCTGGTAATACATAAGTTGTATTACAACAAGCAAATTGGCCTGAAATCTGACATAGGGAAAAGGATTGTGGCACCCTTAGGAATTAAAGCCGGTGGCAGTAGTTTCCTTAAGCATTGATGTACTACCAAAGAAGTGTGAATGAACTTTGGCGCAAATAAATACCTTTTTTTTTTGGGGGAGGGGAGGGGGGGGGGAGCACAACTGACAATGCAAAAATGCAACTGTTCTTATTTTGATCCTCGTGTATACTGTTACAATGTTTCAGTTGTATTTAAAGTTTTTTGCATGTTTGCAGGTGTTAGACGAGGCAGACAGATTGCTGAATGAGGATTTTGAAAAAGCACTTAATCAAGTTTTGAGTGTTCTTCCTCGTGAGCGAAGGACATATTTATATTCTGCTACCATGACCAAAAAAGTACGTTGTTAATTACTTCACATATTAAAAATGTTTTTATTAATGCTATTTTCCTGTTATCGTTTAGTTTCCATAGTGATTGTTAGGATTGAGATATCGTAGCACATACTATCACTTAATGATTCAGTTTCATGAATTTGTGACTGTTGTGCATTTGGGCACTATCCACCTATTAGTTGAGGATATTATGTGTAACTGCCTTGTTTCTTAATTCATCTTTTTTATTAATTGCTGGAATTCTTTTGGAAAGTGTTTTGGTATATGGTAGTTTCAATCATTCAGACTCTGAATCTTAGTAAGCAACCAGGGATCCCTGCTTCCAAAATGGAATTATCGAACTTCTAATGGATCAGAGAATTTACCTGTCATTATTTAGGTATATTATATAACAAAATGAATTGTGTATACCTCTTGATGCCTCAAGATTGGCACTGAGGATTGCAATGAGGTAGGCTTCATTGCTCATCTTAATTTTGACATTCAACTCAGCAGAGTATGAAAGTACGGCTGCATGTTCTTAGCTACCAACTACCAAGCACTTTAATTGTCTGGGCAAGTCATAGAGGACCTTCCTGTTTTTTAGCAACTACCTTTCGAAGAGGGGGAGATTTTGTTGTGAATAGGTGCTTCATGTGTTGAAACTTGAAAGTATTGAGAATTGGAGGGTCATTTGCTTTTACATTGTGAGTTCATCAATGAGATTTGTGGAATGGTCTTCCTGTTGTATGGAATGTTGTGGGTGCCCAATTTAGTCATATGGGATGTTGTCATATCAATGTTCCCGAGCTTATTGTATTTTTGGTAGAACTAGGTCTATATAGGCTCTTGTTTCTTTTATGGACTTCTTTTGGATACTCCAGTTTGTATGTATTATTTTTTGGGGGTGGATTCTGATTTCTAGTGAGGGTATTCTTTTTATTTATTATAGGGGGTTGTAAGTTTATTGCTTTTGCAGGTGATTTGTTTCTTCCTTTTTTTGGATCCATTCTTTTTTTATACTCCGCATGTATTGGAAACAATACACAGATCCCATCTTTTGGCATCTTTGTGAATATACTTTCAATACATATTTATTTTTTCTGCACATGCTGTATGATGTTAGCATGCAATAAGTTTAAGCATACGTCCATTGTTTTTGCTATATTCCTAGATATGATTTATGTAAGATAAGGAGCTTTTTTCTTCTGCTCGTATGTTAGCATCCTTCTCACAACTTCTTTTATTCCTGGGGGGGATCCCAAAAAAGTAAAGAAATAGAAAAATGAAACAGAAAGCTCCCCTAAAATATATCTTTAATTGTGCTATCAAATTTGCAGGTGAAGAAGCTCCAAAAGGCTTGTCTGAGGGAGCCAGTATTGGTACGATAATGCATTCTTAAAACACTTTCCTTTCCGATGCTACTGTTTGTGATTTGACCGACTAAAGTTGTGTTATATAACTTCCTTCAGGTTGAAGCTTCATCTAAATATTCCACTGTTGGTACGTTGAAGCAGCAGTATCGCTTTGTTCCTGCTAAGTACAAGGTCAACTCTTCCATCAATACAGTAACTTTAGAAGGGTTGCTCAAAAGACCTGATCTACATGTCAATTAATATGTCTGTCGGCAGAGGCTTTAGCAAATTTTGTGGAGTAGGGGTGTGATCTACCTATAACCAATATTTTATTGGAGAAGACAAGTGTTGTGTGTGCCTATATATATATATTATCTTAAGCAATAATAAATTTCTTTGAATATAGAAAAGTACATTATGTTTCTATTAGTGCAAAAAAATAAAAAAGAAAGGGCAAATTATACTTTAAACACCCACATATTTTGGACCAAAGTTCAAAAAATAACATCCCCTTAGTTTTTTAAATGATAAATATAAATGACATTAACATTTTTTTTTGAGAACCACCAGAGGAATAAATTGCCATTTCTCAGAAAAAGAAAGAGTAAATGATAAAAAAAATAGAAAGAGAATAATGAGATACTCAATTTATTTTGTTGTTTTTGCCTTAAGCTGTTAAAAAAATGAGTTGTTTGCGAACAATTTTGGGCTCGTTGTGAGTAGAGTTTGAACAATTTATATTGATCGTTAAGTAAATGAGTCGGCTCAAGTGGGGCCATGTCCGACTTGTAAGCTCTGCTCGTTGGATAATTAATTATTCTCATTGAGTTGGTCATCATGTAAACCTTCCTTTCTCTTACTACTCCCTTCGGTCAAGTTTATGCTCCCAAGTCCCAATTACTTTTAAAGTTTCTTGTCAAAGATTTGAAGATACCTATATTTCTCTTTGGGGAAATGGAATACCACCTACAGGCTATATCCTGTTTTAGGTAAACATCAGATGAAAACAACTGAAAGGAAAAAAAAAGAATCGAAAAAAGAAGAAAAGGATAAATAGTGAAATAATGACAAGTACTATTTCAAATCTGTAATTTAAATGTAATATTATCATCTAAACTATTCTTGTCAGTTACTTAATGGTAATGTAATAATCTTTTCATCTCTTTACTAAGTTTTGTTTCTGTTAGTTATACTAGTGTTTTCATTGTTCCTGCACATGTATCTTGTTTTGTGCATCAGTACTATTGTTTTTTAATTTTTATCTTTGTTAGCACAAATCTTAACAAATGAATACTGGTTACAGGATTGCTATCTAGTACATATTCTTAATGAGATGCCTAAATGCACGTCTATGGTTTTCACTCGTACATGTGAAGCGACTCGATTTTTGGCTTTAGTTCTTCGGAATCTTGGTTTTAAATCCATTCCAATTAGTGGCCAAATGAGCCAGGTATTTATCTGGCTTTATGAACAAATTTGATTTTATCCTTGTGCTTTTCCTTATTAATATATATATATATATATATATATATATATATATATATATATATATATTGGATGAGGGTGAGGGGATGCATTTGTGTTAATTCTTATAGATTTATTTTATCTAAAAAGTAAAATTTTGAATTACTGTGGAGTTCCTAACAGGTCCTGACGTTCATTTTAAATATGTGCAATAGGCAAAAAGGCTTGGATCCTTAAACAAGTTCAAGGCCGGAGAATGTAATATTCTTATCTGCACCGACGTTGCCAGTAGAGGACTTGATATTCCTTCTGTGGATATGGTTATCAATTATGACATCCCAACAAACTCCAAGGTTAGGCTTTCGATTCGTACATGGCCTTCAAATGCAGGTTTTTATCTGGAATATAAGTATAGCCCTTGATCTCCATCATGTATTCCTTGCTTACTTTTTTGACAAAATAAGAAATTTTAGTAATAGAAAAGAAAGGATAAGATAAAAGGGGAACAAGAAGTCCCACCCTCAATGGACTAAAGAAAATAAAATTTAAAAAAGAGCAGTTAAAAAGTGTAGCCTCCAATAATCTCTACACGAATTAGTCACAGAGATACTTCTAAATGGTCCCATATAAGAAGTCCAAAGAGATGCAAGAAAAATAATTATATCACTCAACAACTTACAATTAAGCAATTTTCTCTAAATTGTCTAGCATTACACTCGATCCAAATTCCCCATTAAAATAGAAGGAATAAAAGGCACAATTTCATAAATTTTTGGCATTCCTCCTGTTTCCAAATCCTAGACAACAAATTAGCAATATATCTTCCACTGAAGCAGGACACACTCACTCCTCTCTTAGCACTTCAAAGTTCAAAAGCATGACGATGCAAAAATAAATGAGCATGAGTCTCGTTACTCTGCCTGCACATAAAACGAATGAATGTCTGGAGATAGAATTTTGTAAGAACTGCAATTTTGATAGAGATCATTAGTATCCCTTGCTTGTTCTCTGCTGCCTTTAGCAAATGTTCTTACCTTGTTTACTGGGTTGTTCTACCCCATTTTTACTGGTTAGTTTCTTACGTGAAATATCACATTTTCCCTTGTTACAGTTGTTGTGCTATTTGCTTGGCAAAGTTCATGTTTGAAACTTCTTCTAACTTCTAAACCATGCTGGCCTTCTACAGATAACATGTTAGGCCAGACCATGGTGCCATTTTGGTAAATAAATGGTATTTGTTGGTAATTTTGTTTTAGGGATACGAATGAAATGAGTTAAAAGGGTTCTTTAACTCTCAAACCGCCTTCTTCTCTAAGTTCCTTCTAAAACCATAATTTCTCTAAAACTTTAATCTCCATCGTTACTTGGTTAAAAGCTCAAACAAAGTTTGATCTTAACATATTACCTAACCTGCTTCTGTCTTTTGGTGGAAAAACAATAATATCTTACTATCCCATTCTTTGGCTTAATGAGGTGTATCTGTGTTTTGTTGTGCTTTGTGGATTTTTTGGGAGTTTTTGTTTTAGGAACCCAATGTAGTGTTTGTATTATTTATTTATCATTTTAAAAAAGGGGAAAGTAACTGTATTATTTATTTATCATTTTTAAAAAGTAATTGTATTATTTTCTTGCCACCAACGTGTCTTCTAGTACTATTTCCCTTTTCTCATTGTGTTATGCCCCTCCCATAGTTACCTATAAAAGTTCGTTGGAATCTCTTTGATCTAACTACTCCTGGTATTATGTTTCTATTGATTCTAGGCCTAATCACAAAAGGTCACGTATCTACATATTCCTGAACGTTTTCTCACTTTTTAAAGGTTAAATTAGGTCTTTGACATAGAAAATAAATCATGAAGGCTAAAGCTGTATATTTTTTTATAACCATCAATATAGATGATTATAAGAAAACAACAAATGACATCACGTCTATGTCCCATACCCTTTACATTGGATATGAGGTTTACAGAAACTGCAACTTCTTAAGTTTTCGATTGTGAAATTGGTTGTAGGATTATATTCATCGAGTTGGAAGAACTGCTCGGGCTGGACGTTCTGGGGTTGCTATCTCATTAGTGAATCAGTACGAGTTGGAGTGGTATTTACAGATCGAGAAGCTTATCGGTATGCAACATATCCGATAATCATTGTCCTCTTGGATTTTGCCAGACAATATAGTAATAGTGTTTTCATGCTGACAATTTCAACTCCCAGGTAAGAAGTTACCGGAATTTGATGCTCGAGAGGAAGAGGTTTTCCAAGTACTGGAGAATGTCACGGAAGCCAAAAGAATAACCCTGACGGTATGTATCAGTTCTTCTTTTCAATTTACTTGTAGTAGTAATGAAATTCGACACATTGGTGAGTTAATGTTCATTCTGAAGTATATCATCTGGTGTGTTAAACAAATATATTTGTCATCTGAACATTGCAAGAACTAGCAATGAAGCAATGAAGTTAATTCCTCTGAAAGGGTTGTTGCTATGCAGTGCTGGTCGATATTCCATGAAAGTCAAACTGATCATATAGGCATTAAACTGTTATTGTCGAAAAAGTATGAAGTATTTCACTTGAATATCATCACAAAAGTGGAATATATGTTACTGCCAGCAAATTGTGGGGATTAGGCATCAATTGTTTAACAATAATATTACAGTTATTTAGTATTTCTGCAATTTAAATCCTGATTTAGATTGTCCTTATTACAGTTTTACATAGCTCTATTGAGTTTTCGGACAGACATTGAGGTGCAGTGATTCTAGCAAATTTACTTCCGAACTACTAAATTTATAATATTGAAAAAGAAAAGCCGTGTCACTCCATACTTATTTGATCTTCCGGTTCCCCTTGCCCAACTAAATAACTTCTGATTTGTGGAAGATTTTGTGAAAAGAAAGTCTATATTGGGTCACTTAAACCAACTCCACAGGACCACAGCGATGGGCCCATAGCTCCATATGATAACAGAGTTCTACTGTTATCTAATTTCTCATAATTTCTTTGTAGCCTCCAAAGTAAATTTGGGGTACCTAATTGATTACTTGCATCTTGAGTTCCTTTTAGTCACAGAAGATGTGTATTGTATGCTGCTAGTCTGATTAGTTTCAATTTTATAACGTTGTAGACATGAATTAGTGAAAAACCTCAAGGTTATTGGTCCCAATCCCCACACTTGGGGCCAAAATAACTTATTGTTGGAACACTAAAATGAGGGTATGGGTTAACTTGAGATGTACTTCCTGTTAGGGATCTACTTGAGCTCCAATCTGGTCCAGTGAGAGTCCCAAATCCTGCAAACCAAGAGACAGGTTAGAAGGACCCTCAGGGTTGTCCCTGGGAGGCCCCCCACCGGTGTAGGAGCTAGTATGATTCTTATAGTGAGGGGAGTATATTTCTCTCTGTATCTAGTCTTTAGTAAAATGAATTTAGTAAATAGAAAAGATTGGCATGGGTGAATTACTGCTATGCCCTTGGTTAGTAGGGAAAGTTCAGAATGCCCTCGAGTGAAATTACTGTAATGCCATTTGGGCTTGTACATGTATCGTCTTCTGATTGTTGATATTTTGATATCCTCACATCTATTTAAAATAAGAAAAAGGAAAATGAATTATACAATTGTGATTTGCATCCTCTGTCTGGGTTTAGATGCCACTTTTGGTTTTATCAACCATTAGAAACATTAAAATGGGTGTAGAAGACATTGAAATTGGTGTATAATATATTTAGATCAGAGTAATATTCAAAATAAGCCTTTAAGGTCCTCTCCTCAGTACGTTATTAAATTATTAATGAGGAGAAATTCTTGGAACAATTAATAAACTAGGATAACTTAATTTTTGGACATCTAAAAAGGAAAGAGGGGCGTGTAAATCCACGAGGAAGCAAAAAACTCTGTTTTAGTCCCTTTGCAGTCCACTATATTATGCAAGCACCCTCTAAATGTGTAATTAAACATTTCAGAAGTCATAGCCTTTTCCATCTGCAGCTGTTGTTTGATGTGGTCTCCTTGTTGAATTGGGCTCAAATTTTGAGGATTCTACTACAATAAGAGGTCCTTCAGAAATGAGGGATATATATATATATATATATATATATATATATATATATATATATATATATGTTATTCCTCATTTCCATTAAAATCAATGTTATAAAATTTTTATAACATGGATTCTAATTTTCTGCATTTTCCTCATTCCCATGAAATGCTTCTAAACTCTTAACCTAATTCTGAATCTTCTGTGCAGAAAATTAAGGAAGAAGGAGGGAAGAAGAGAAGAAAGGGTGGAGACGATGACGAGGAAGATATTCAGAAATATTTAGGCTCTAATAAGAATGGGAGGTCATCTAAGAAAGCGAAGCGAAGATAATGCAAGATATCATATTCTAGAATTTTCTTTAACTTTGAAAGTTTTGTTTTTGGTGCAGTATCCATTTATAGACAGGCTTTTACTGCAAGAAAAATACTCTCAACTGTTCTTATTGGATCTGGGATTATGATGTAGGAATGAGTTATTTCATTGAAAAATCATATATTATTACAAGTATTATTGATTCCTAGGGTTGATTACACTTCTATTCATTTAGTGAGCTGACATTCAATCATTTACTGTACTTTGGTTTACTTTGTGCTCTCATTTTGTTGCTAGTTGTAACTGGTTTTCTTCTCGGTAGCTGTCTTATATGGTAGTCAAATTATAATTTAGCAACTTTCTGGGATTTGAATTTCATAAAGTTCTCGACTTGTCAACTTCATCCAATTTTTGGAATGTATGAACATTGAACACCATTGAAACTTTTATTATGTGTGGTCATCTATTAACATGCTAAGCTCCGGGAGCAAGTTGAAAGAGCCAAGCGTGCTATTTTATGATGGTATCATATTTAGAAGATCATTTGGGAAGTTAATGTAATAAGTTTAGACCATCACAATTTATGTGACTGACAAAATCATCAAATAGGGTATGCTATTTTTCTCAAAGTACTAAATGGTATGTTCTTAATCTTTGGTACTGAACATGATTTTATATATATATATATCCATGTTTCCAACATAAAGTACAAGGTACATACAGAAACAACTTCCTTCTATAACTGCTTCGGAAACAACTTAAAGAAGGATCGAATCGACTAAAGATTTACAACATGAATACCTATTCTCTCGCCGCCACTTCATTCTCTTGCAATCTTTATCAAATCTTGCAGGTATTTTGGAAAATGAAAATTCATGCACCCAACTGAAGCTTGTAAAACAATGGGCCAACACAGCTCATTTGCTTCTTTGTTCTCTTTGCATTAGTCTGGGTATTAACTTCTCTCTTTTCTTACCATTCAGTTAAGGAGTTATTCCAGGAACACGAGGAATAAGTGGTTTTGGTTTCTGTGTCTTTTCTACTAGTACAGCTTGAGTGGTTAGGACTATACCAGCAACAGAGACGGCGTTTTGAAGTGCGCACCTTAAAACCCGACAAGGATCAACCACTCCAACAGCAAGAAGGTCTTCATATTCTCCGTTCATTGCATTGTACCCTATTGGCCAATCAGAAGCCCGGATTTTTTCCACGACTATATCTCCATCAACTCCTGCGTTAGCTGCAATCGATCTTGAAGGTGCGAGAAGTGCCTGAAATTTGTCATTCACCACATTAAGTTGCAAAGTATATGTAACTAAATTATTTTGTATTAGGTTCACAATTTTCCAGCAGAAGTGGACTCAATTATTAGACAAAAGTAGGATACGGTTCATATGGACCTCTTCATTTAGGTGGCTAATGATTCTTCAGTTGTGAGTTTATATAAATTGGTCAATTATTGGCTGAGCTCTAATAAAAAATAGTGGAATTGTGATGAAGGAAGAAATGACCCAAAAAACAACTTAATCAAGAAAAGAAAGAGTTCAATCTGTACCTAACACCAAATTGTGAGATTATGCTTGCTATATTTGTAGAATTGGTAAGAGAATACTTTCCAAGGAAAGGAAGAGGAGAATAGCACATTACCATCCCTACAATGTCAGCACCTATCTTCTCGTCCGAATCTTCCAAAAAGTTCTTTATGATGGGAATTTGTTCCGAGAGATGTACATATGTAGCGCCACCACCAGGTACAATACCTTCATCCATGGCAGCAAAAGTGGCACTTTTTGCATCCTCAATTCTAAGCTTGCGGTCTTCAAGCTCCATCTCTGTATGTGCTCCTACCTGAAATCCATCTAAGTAGCTTTGTAAATATTTTTAACATTTTTAAGCGAAAACAAATTTATGCCATTAAGAGCCGACAACATTGCCTACTTGGGAAAAAACCCCTAGGGGTGGGACAAATGGCCTTGAGGCATAAACTCAAGGTCGCTGGTTCCAATACCAATACATGGGGACAAAATTATCATTAAGAATGTTGTCTACTTGGAGGAAAAAAGGAAAACCAAAAAAAAAAACAGGACAAAAGAAAAAGAAAAAGAAAACTTCCTTCAACTTACACTTGGGATGCTTTAGCTAAAATCTAAATGCAACATGCATTTATAAGATAGAAATTTATGAAGTAAATCAAAGTTTCAAACAGGTAAATCTTTATTCCAGAAAGAAACTGAAAAGTACAGATTATACAAGCGGCATGTGATAAAACTAACAGGACAAAAACAAGAAAGGGTGGGAAGTTTTCTTAAAAGATATAAACACCAACTGAAAACAAATTACATAATGTAGGAAGATGAACCAACAGCCAGCAAGGTATTTTTATTCATTTGTAGAAAGTTGAAAAACTAGATTAATTTTATTCTGGAAAAAAAAGAGAAGAACTTCGAGCACATTTGAAGCACCTCTGAAGTTGAAAATATATTAACAAATTCACATAAATTAATTTTCTCAACAATTTGATTTGATAAAAACTAATATGCTTCTTTTTCAACTTTGAAGTTGAAAATCCATAAAAGAAAGGAAAAGTACATGAAAATTATTTTAGAAGTTGGGATTTATCATGCCAACTAAAACATAAACAAAATCACTATTAGAAGATTGCTCGTCCAAAAAAAAAGTTGGAAAAGTTCATCCAGCAAGTTATATTCATTGTCTAATTTTCTACACACCTTAATGATAGCTACACCACCAGAGAGTTTTGCAATTCTTTCAGATAGCTTGCGTGACATATATCCACTATCTGATTCAGTAAGATCCTTCTTTATCTGCGAAATTCTGGCCTGAAGCTCAGCTTTAGTCGAGGGATCAGCAACAATAGTTGTAGTATTACTTGTTATGGTTATTTTTCGTGCAATGCCAAGCTGATCAGAGGTCGCACCCTCAAGACTCAGACCTAGATCTCCAGAGAGAAAATCAGCACCTGATTACAATATAATGATGTCAACTTGAAGTAGGTCAGTAAGGAGATACGAGTAATCATTGAACTAATTCAAAAGATGACACAATAAAAGAATCACAGGTCATCACTATATCATTGTTATCCCCCAACAAAGGAATACATGTAAACATCATCTGGATGAATGAGATGACCCTGTTACAACATTTCTTTTCTAGAAATAGAACACAGAACCTGAATTCACCTGTCATAAGGGCAATATCTTGCAAAAGTGCTTTCTTCCCTTCTAAAAGTCCTGGACATTTAACAACAGCAACATTAAGTAAACCTCGCCTTTTATTCAAGACCATTGTTTCCAGCACTTGCCTCGAAATATCCTCAGCAATAATAAGCAGAGGGACAGTCAGTTGGGTAGTCTTTTCTAGCAAAGGAACAATCTCTTTTACAGTTGATATCTTTTGATCAGTTACCAACACTCTAGCATTTTCAAAATCCACAATAGATTTGTCCTGATTTGTGATGAAGTGAGGTGACATATAACCTTTGTCAATCTGTAGAGAAAGAATGCCTGAATAGAAGTTACGAAAATACAAAAAGAAAAGAAAGAAAAAGATGATTCTGTTACGAGGCAATAAGATATAAAATAGGAAAATCATATGAATCCAATAGGCAACTAACTTAGAAAAGTTTCATTGCAACACTAGAATTAGATTAACTTATATGAGAATTTTATATAGAAGTACACTAAAAATTAGTAATCAATGTATAGATTAGTAGCATTCTAAAAGTTCAAAGGAAGAAAATGAACACATGCAAATCAATTGCAAGAAAACATCCTTTTGAAATACAAATTTGTATCAAAGATACATCAGCAGTTAATCCCGTCTGCACGTTGTCAGTTGTCACTATAATTTTGTAGTTTTACTCAACAAAAGCTCAAATGCTTACACAACTGTCACAATTTCAATCCATGGTGAAGCCTTATAACTTTGGTCCATTTACACACTGAGTGATAGTTTTAAGATAAATCATGTTTTAATATAATCTGCTTTGAAGTCAAACTAAAATTTAATACCTCTTTATATGCAAGGAAAAAAACCATTAAATTTTATACCTTGTCTATAATATTAATCTAATAACTATATTATATCAAATATAATCCCTAAGTCACAATTTATGAATTACCTTCATTCCTTCTTCAACCATCACAAAAGTTTCAGATGATGAAGAAGATTCGATGGAAATGATCCCATCAGGTCCAATCTTTGTTATCGCTTCAGCAATCAGGCTCCCCATAAATTCATCATTTCCAGCAGAAATTGAAGCTACGGCTGCAAAAAGAAAAAAATTACGATTTTTCTTAAGTTGCAATTTTAAGTAAAATGGAAATATTACCTTTTATATCGTCCCATCCTTTTACCGGGACACTTTTCTTCTTCAAAACTTTTACCAATCCTTTCACAGTCATCTCCATTCCTTTCTTTAAAGAAACAGGGTTAGCCCCAAAAGCAACAGCCAACAACCCCAATTTAATTATTTCTCGAGCCAAAATGATTGCAGTCGTAGTGCCATCACCAGCTAAATCATTTGTCTTAGTTGCAACCTGCAAAAAGGTCAGATTCCATATTTTGATTATTTAACCAAGAACAGCATGGTGTTGCTTGATGAAGAAAACTACTTCATCCGTTCCACAAAACAAGTCCCATTTGACTTTGATCCTAGCTAATTTGCAAAACCTTAAATTCAAATTGTGATGTGAATCTATTTTATTTTTCGAAATAAGACTTTGTACTTTATCAAAAACAAATAAATTCACATCCATTTTGAATTTAAAATTTTGCAAATTGACTAGCAAAAAAATCAAATGGAACACTTTTTGTGGGAAGTCTGGAGTATCGTGGTAACAATGAACAACCTCTTGGATTAGCTGTGCTCCTGCATTTTCAATTGCATTCGGAAGCTCTATGGCTCGCGCAATTGTAACACCATCATTTATAACTTTAAGATTCCCAGACTCTGATAGAACAACATTGCGTCCTGCATAATTTAATATAAACCAACTAAGTCGTTTTACATAAGCACCAAAGAGCAATGTCATGAATGTAATACTCTACAACTCAAAACACCATGACCAAATCTATCTTTAAATGCTGCAGTACTAGGTAAGAGACATCAAGCTTCTTTACTCAATTTGAGTATGACCCTCAGGTTTATGCTTCTAGTATGCCATGTACAAAAGGTACATGAAATGCAATAGAGAATCCAAAACTGCCCAACCTTAATTTTTAATTACGAATTCCTTTGGACTAACCCAATCGTAGCACAGTGTAGCTCTGTTATCATTTTCCATGTTACAATATATTTAACGTGAGAACAACAAAAATTTTGAAGTTTATGTTCTAATATTGTAATGCTTGTACTTGAAATAAACTACAGTGGGAAACCTCAAAATAAAAGCTAGCAATTCTAAGACTGCCAATCTTTATGTCTTTGAATGAAAACTTTCTGCAACACTTTCTTTGTTTATAATAAAATTACAACCAATTGACAAAAGGCCTGGTAAATTCAGGCTACCTCTGGCCCTCACTCTGCATCAGCTCAGAAAGTGTACATTTAACATGTAAGTTCCCCGGGGTAAGAAAGAACGCAATAAACAGACACAGCCTTCTAGCTAGCATATGTATAGAACAAACCCATAAACTCTTTAAAAGTATTAGAGCAAATAACGAAAAATTGTGCACAAGAAGCGACTTTAAGCTAAATACTGAATAATACTTCCTCCATTCCTCAAAAATAGTCCCATTAGACTTTGATCTAGTCAATTTGAGAAATTCTAAATACAAATTGTGGAGTGAATTTATTTTAATTTTTGAAACCATATTTTCGTACTTGGTAATACTTTTTAAGTACGTTGAAGTAATAACTATTGCATTAATCAAAATCAAACAAATTCACATCAATTTTGAAATTAAGGATTTCACAAATTGTCTAGATAAAAAATCAAACGGGAGTGTTTTTGTGGAACAGAGGAGAAAAACCTGATGCACCTCTAATTCCCAACTCATCAAAATAAGTAAATAACCTTTTATGAGAAATTCAAGCTTTCCCCATATTTTTATTTTCCATATTATGACACCACATTTAACCAATATCACCAAACTACAAGCTTCAGAAATTAAACTAGAAGGTATAAATACATATGAACCCATTAAAAACAAACTAATTGAAAAGCAAAGCATCAATTACTAAATAAAAAAGATAAAAAAAATACCCAGAAACCTTTAGGTCCAATGGTGACAGAAACAGCATCAGCAAGTTTATCTACTCCAGCTAATAACCCATTTCTGCATTCTTTGTCAAAACAAATCCTCTTTGGCCCTGCTCTTACCACTAATTTCTTCACTTTCTGTTTGTTTTTCCACAACCCACAAATCCTTTGCTTCACACCGAAATCCTACGGTAAAACAAAGGGAGAAAGTTTTAGTCTAAAATGAGATGCAGCAAACAGTTTGTGAGGGAGAAAGAGAGACAGAGATTAACAAAGATGGCAACTTTTGGAGGGAAGAATAGCGGTGAAGACAATGAAATTGACATTTTTTGCTGGCTCAAAACGGTCTGCGTATTCTTCTTGCGAAGGTTTTTAAAGGGTTTTAGTTAGATGACTGGGTTGGGCGAGTAGGGTTATAGAGTCGACTCACTAGGCTATGGCTCAAAGGCTTATCAATACAGTTGAAAATTATATTAGTGTTGAATATGTTTGATTGTTGCATTTGAAAACTAAATGCACTTAAAAATTATATTCCTTTTATCAAGTTTTAACTCACAAACACAATAAATTCCAATACTAAAATTAATGTTATATTAAATCAAGGCTTCAAATATGCTAAGCAGAACAAATTTACGAGTTTATAATAAACAAATTATATTTTAAAAACAAGATGTTCTTCGGAATTAACGTGTTTGACAATCACTTATTTTTTAATTTATAAGTTGAGTTTTAAGTAAAAAAGAAGAAGTAACTATTTGTGATTTATTTAAAAATAACTTATAAGTCATTTTTAAATAAGTTAATTTAACCAAATGTAATGTCTATTTTGTCACTTTTCTATTTTGCCCATCTTTTTATTAATATCCTTTTTAGTAATCTTTATATTTATTTTAACTTAAAATCATTATGAGCCGAATACTCTCATAACTTATTATAATTTAATTTATGTGAACACTTTTATTTATAAAATCATAAATTAAAATAACTTGTAAATCAATTTATATTTTAACATATAAGTAATTTTAAAACAAGTCATTTCCGAACAGGCTCAATTTCTTCACTCACCAAGGTTGCTCAAAAGCCTAATTCAAGAACTTGGCCTTGTGTTCTTGTCCAGTTCTTTTTTTTTTTTTTTAATAAAAAAGACATGTTTATTATTTATTTTCAATGCGTACACTTCCAACTTCCTCACATTTCCAAATTAGTTATATTTTGACCTTTTAAGATTAATTTACAAATTTTTGAAATTCAAATTTGATATAAACTTATTTTGGAGTATAATTTTTATAGAAGATAAAAAATACTACAACACAAAAAGTCAAAATATATGTCTAATTTTGAAACAAAATTAAGTAATAAATCTCATTGAGATTAAGCATATGAACCGTACTACTATTGTTTGACAGAAAATAAAGGTCACCATTTGTTATTTGTAATGCTCTCAGTAAATCATGCATGTGACACACCCTGTACTTTTTCTCAACCTTTCCTCGAACCATTTTCATGCTTCATGTAATACTAGCTAATTTTGCATAACTTTCTCCATAAAATTTCCAAATGAGAAAATTATTGTTAAGATGTGGAATTTGTCAGCACAAGAATCAATAGAAATAATTGGGATCCGGTTACCATACAGTGAGACCGCAGAGAGATCACCTCCCAACCTGCGTGTCGACAATGTATTCATCAATTAATCAAAGTTAACTTCATGCTAACCACTCCCAAATAATTGTAAACCACGAAAAATATTCCTGGTTTAGATAGAAACATTCAACACTAAATTTTTCGTTCCTAAGAAAGAAAAGAAATGCAGCAGAACCACTTGGTGGGATCAAGAAACCAAAACCACAAAAAGCATGCTTCTAACTGTTCTTAAACTTAAAATAAATGCTCAATCTCGAGGAAACATTGTAGGTTCACTAGTGCTTTGCATCTTCTTCTTCACAGAACTTGGCGTACAGGTTTGAATCCATTAAAGATGTCAATTCGTCGTTGTTACTCAATTCCACCTTTATAATCCATCCATTTTCATATGGGCTTCCGTTAACCTATAATTGAGAAATGGCTGTTAAACTTCTATCAAACAAAAAGGAAAATGTAACGAGGATACAAAAACAGAAAAAGCTAATGTTCTATTAACAGTGTGTGTAGCTAGAGGTAGCCCGTTAATCAATAAAAGGAAATGTTGGATCAGATCAAGTTGTATTGATTGATAACACACTTCGTTCAGATAAAGAAGATAATAAACCCAAGCCCAATACATTGAGTTCTAAGAAAAAACCACAAATATCCTTTTATATTTTCACCCATGCAGGCCTTTGGTGTCTTGGACAATTGTCATCAATTGCATTGAGTCACAATTGGGTCTAGGTGGTCGACGCAGACATCTTACGAAAACAGTGAAGGTAACAAACAAGTGCCATGTCATTTTCATGAATAATGGTAAAGAAGTAGACAAACTGTTGTGGAAGAGTGAGTCCGGATATTCCAGTTTCTTTATTGTTACACAACTAGTTGCTCGCAAAACTAAAAAGGTATCCACAATAACCATACTTTGTGAAAGATCTCCTAGATGCCAAATGTCCAGAAGTATCAATACATCACCCCGATAATCAAAAGATGGGAAGTTGCTATTTCACAATGATAATTACATAGACACGCATAAACAAGTGTAACATATGCTGTAAATATGTGAGCCTGTATAAAATGAAAGAGAAGCACTACGAACATGTAAAAAGAGATGAAAAGGAAAGCAGCAAATTTATTTGACCTTGTTAAAAGGATTACAGTGGTGGCTACTTAAAATCCAAGAGTTCGAAGAATTTTCATTGGTATTATTTTGTGTCATAAAAACCTCACAATCCTGGTAAAGTTCTTCCTTTCTTCCTGTATTTTGGTTCCATGGGATACAATAAACTGATGGCACAATTGCATTTTATTTTTGCAGTACTTGCTGTCAGTGTCAAATGTTCACTCGTGGTTACATACTCTTACCGAAAAATTTAATATGGTATATAAGCTTAACTGATGCATATTCTCAACAACATTAAGTATTCAACAAAAGAGTTGATATTCAAGGAAGAATTAAGTTTATTGCAAACAGGACACACACATAATTTTAAGCATTGATGTGACTACTTTCCATATAAGATTTTAAATAACTAAATGCTAAGTTATTTTCTTTTCAAAATGAATGTAATTTGAATTGATAAAATATAAAACATAAAATCAAGCAACTCAATCAAATATTACAGTCTTAGCTTATGATGACTCACCAAACCGGGAGAGTTACTGAGCTCTTCATTGACTTCAACCACCTTTCCAGAAACAGGAGAATTGATGTCGCTAGTGGCCTTGACACTTTCCACCGCACCAAAGCTGTTGCCCTGTGTTACAGCAGCCCCAACATCCGGTAATTCAACATACACAACATCCCCTAAATGATCCTGGGCATGGTCAGTAATACCTACAATAGCAGTTTTACCTTCAACCTTTACCCATTCATGTGAGTCGGCATACTTTAGATCCTTCACGACTGCAAGTATAACAAAGAAAAAGAAAATGTCATATCAATTGATGGATAAAAATAAGAAAAATAAGATTCAAGTTCGCTTATTGCACGCCTAAGATACATAGCAGGCTATTTCAACTTCTCAACTCTAAGAAATTTTATTCTATCAAGTCAAACAAGCATGATTTAAGAGGACTCTAGATATTTTGCTGCCTTCAACTAACAACCTTTATTTATCTCAAAGAATCAAAGAAGCAAATATCCGAAACAACTCCTGCACATTAATTATTGGTAAACAGATCATAGCATGAATTTAAATAGTTAGGTAAGACTACAAACGATGCTTGTAAAAACTGGAAAACAAACATAAAATGGTGGGGGAGCTTAAATTCCATGATGCCAAAGATGGAACTAAGGTAGCATAGAATGTCAGTTCAAAGATAGAACAAAATGTCAAGAATACAACTCTAATTCTGAATCGAAATGATCTGAATCAAAACATGCCATACACAAATTTCTTCAATGATTCGGGTCTGGTCATGAAACCTTCTCAGAAACTCAATCACTAGAGTTGGCTTAAATAAGCTTTTTTGCCATTCTACTCTTTAAGAGTTTAAAATGAACGGAATGAGACTAAAGACAAAGAAATCAATATGATTCTAATTGTCAAGCAATAGATTCAAAAATACAATACTAAATGTATTATCCTAGTCCCACATCACTAAATCAGAACATATAGGTTTGATTAGTGAGTAGTGTAGGCCACTACAAATATTACCAAAACTCGTGGCCTTTTGTTGGGTTTATGATGGACCAAGATGATCCAAGTTGATGCTTGAGCCCTGATGTGATTGATTTGGACTCGAATTTCACCCGGGTCTTTACATTAAAACACATAAGAGACAAGTTAACTAGCATCAACTTTACCAACAAAGTGACTATTAATCGAGTAAGGACACAAAACAAGACAATCAAATTCCAGAAACATCACCAACCCAATTAGAATTATCTAATACTCCCTCCAATTCACGAAAAGACACCCATTTACAAAAATTGCAAATATTAAGGATGAAATTTGTTTCCCATGCTTACCCTTAAAATAATAAGTTGCAATTTAAGTACTGGTGGCATGATAACCAAATTGTGATGGAAAACTTGTGGGTATTGTGTAATTTTGTATAATAAAAAGATATACTCCTTTTGTGGGACAAAAAGTAAACTGTAAATAAGACTTTTTAAGGAACAGAGGGAGTTTGATACATAATATATATACATATATGTATGTGTGTGTGAGATGCTAAGGGCAATATGAAATTTTACATATACACACCCTGTCACCCTACATCAATCAGGTAACATAGAAGCTATCAATCCACCAAACTCATTATTGATCAAATAACATAAATAAGCACAAACCCAGCTGGAAAAATCAGATCTTTACTCGAATAAATTACAGATCAAGCTTTTCTACCAACAAACACGCTAATGGGATTCATAAAACTAAAAATTACAACAAGAAAAAAACATGAAAATGGAATGGGTAGGGTGAAAAGCAAGAAATACCAGAAGCGAAGCCTCTGTTGAACGTTGAGATCCTGAGATATGAAGCTGTCTTTGACGCCCACAATCTTAGAGCCATTTTTATTCACCCCAACAACACAACTCTGCTGCTCTTCTTATTATTATGCTTTAATAGGAGATCTAAACATGGCATATATTTTATATAATTTTAGTAGAAACCTAGTGACAAAAATAATCATAATATTAATATTATCAATAAAGAAATTAATAAATTTGAAGGATGTGGGTCGATGCGATGTGTCAACAAACTCACTAACCAGAAGTTGGTGGAGTGGTGGTCTGATGACTTGATGAAAGGCTTTCCTGCATCGTGGGCATTAGTTTGGTAAATGGGGTTTTATGTAATTTATATTTTTATTTAATTAATTTATTTTAATTTTAAAATTAATATAAATTTGTTTAATTTTAATTAATGCGATAGTTGATTGTGTGAGTTGCTCAAAAAATAGAATATTATCATAATTTAAAATTAAAAATTTCTCGAAGTTATATTATTTTGTATGAAAATATATAGGACTTACACTATTTATATACTCATGATATGTAGCACCTTTGGTGGATGAATTTCTTTTATATGACCACCCTCCTAAAACTAGAGTCCAATCTAATTTTTAACTTCTATTTTAAAATTATTATGATTTATTCAATAATTATAAAATTTTATATTTCTTAAAAGTTTTGTTCTTAAAATTTAGTACAACCATCATCCAGAGAAGTGCTATAATGATGGAAAATAAAAGAAATCGTTTATCTCTTATTCTGACTTTTGGTTGCACCAGCACAATCGAGATAGCGACGAGTACTCCACAAACAAACGTATTTGAAAAATTATTTTTTTATAAATAGTTATTACTCAAAAATATAATATTTAAAACTTAAACACTTGCATTATAATGTAAAACTCACAAGTATGTTTGGTTATTGTTAACGCCAAGATCTTTGATGACGTCCCAATCACGTAAGACGCCCTAATCCTGCACAGAAAACACGATCAACACCAAAAGCTTGACGGCTGGACCGTCGGGGGATAGCTCCGGCGTGAGAGTCAATACAGGTGTTCAAGGTTTAACAATGGAAGGTGTAAAAAATGTCTAGTGTGTTGAGCCAGGTAGAAAGTGTATGCGTACCTTTTGTTAGGAGACCCCCTTGCTAGGTTATACTCTCATGCTCGGTTTTGTGTGCCACCAACCATGATCTGACACAGCCCCCTGCTTCTCTGTGGTCTCAGCCGTGTGCATGCAGGTTGTCACCTTTTTTGTACTATACCTGCCGTCGGCTGGATAAAATCCCATCCACATTAATGATATGCAGACTTTTGGTCAACTGCTCTTCCTTTTCATCATTACAAGTCAAGGGTCTAGATATTAAAAGATTTAAGGGACCGGCCGCTTGACCCAGCCCATTATTAAGGAGATACAATAAAGGTAATATAAATGTTAAGCCCAATGACTATAAGACTTAATAGTAAAGGCTAATTAAATGGGGAGGCCCAATCCGCCCGGCCCAGTAGAGAAAATATCGTGACCCAACATTACCCCCCAGTCTTTTATTAAACAGGATGTTTAATGAAAGAGTATAAATAGCATCGGGAAAGAGTATAAATGGCATCGGTCCAAGGCAAAAGGATTTATAATAAAGTCAATAAAGGCCCAAAATATAGCTTACCGAAGCCCATCTGATGAACATCAAATAACAACATAAATTAAGATCGGAAGTCCATTTAAAGAGCCTACTCCAGCCGAACATACAACAACAAATATTTCACCGCCTCTCGAACAATTCAGACCTTCGCCACAAAAACCATCCTAATCTGGATCCAGGCTCGAAGCTGTGGCGACACCGATGATCATCGGTTCGGCAATAATTCCATCATGGAACTGATGGGTGAAGGAGTGAAATATCAGACTAAAGGAAGTTGGTATTTGACCATCAGTTTGAACTGATTGATTAATATTGACCATCTGCAAGCAAACGCTATCTTCGGATACCTCCGTCTCAAATACAAAGAAGCCGAAGAGGATACCGAAGAGAATATCGCCCGAAGGGAGAAAGACATTCCGAAGTCTATGTTAGCAAAAGAAAGAAGCAACCTTGACATTGTTCTTCTCAACAATGAAGGACTTCGGAAGGATCTCGACAAGGTCAAAAAAGAGTCGGAGACGATCAAGGCCACACATCGGGTCATCACAGATATAAATGTCGACCTGTTTCTGAAGAATGAAATTTTGACGAAGAAGAATGAAGATCTAGCCGAGTCCGATCAGAGACTGGCGAAGCAAAATAACAATATCCACGCTAAAGAGGCAGGATATATAGCACTTCGTCAAAAGCTTTGAAGAGGGACTCCGATAACTTCGGGCCCTTGGGAACTTGGATCTGCCACTGACCGAAGATATTTGTAAGGAGATCCAAACAGAATACAGAAAACCCGCCAAGCTGAACGATGAGATCGTCCATATATATGCCAAATGATATGAAATCTGCCGAAGTAAAGGCAAGAAAAAGCTCGGGCCAATGTAGATCCATCTCTTCTAGATTCTTCAGATGGTGACGATGACAAGGACGAAGCCTGAAGATGACCTCTCCTCATCTTTAGCTATAGAACTTTCTGTAAAAATTCTAACTGGTTGTGAACAATTAATATTAAAATATCAACTTCGTGCCTTATTACTTCTGAGTGGACATTTCTTGTTAATAATTGATCATCAATCAACTTGAAAACTGTTCAAGTGCCTCTTATCTTAAACTGTTAGTCAATAATCAAGCAAATTATATAACAGTTAAGAAAAATGACAATATAATCCGAACTCAACACTTGAACAAAATAAAATAATGCATACTTATCGTTACCGAAGTGTGAGACAGATCAGTCAATAAGGTGAATTCGGCTGATCCTCCTTGCACCATTAAGATCTTGTTTACCACTCGGGGTAGAACAAGTATATAAGGATCCAGGATTTCGGTGACCATTGCTTTACCACCCTTGGTAAATACAATATAGGATCCAGGATTTGACTACCACGCGGGGTATCAAATAAATTGGCTACCATCGAATGGCCAGCGAGTCCTACCATACCTCCTTACTTCGGTGACCATTGATTTACCACCCGTGGTAAAAACAATATAGGATCCAGGATTTGACTACCACGCGGGGTATCAAATAAATTGGCTACCATCGAATGGCCAGCGAGTCCTACCATACCTCCTTACTTCGGTGACCATTGATTTACCACCCGTGGTAAAAACAATATAGGATCCAGGATTTGACTACCACGCGGGGTATCAAATAAATTGGCTACCATCGAATGGCCAGCGAGTCCTACCATACCTCCTTACTTCGGTGACCATAGGGCAAAGACGAAGAGGACCAGTTGTGAAAAAGTGAATTTTTTGTGCTGAATCTGAACTTGACAGCCTGCCGCATTGATTGTCCGAAGTAGAATATTTGTCTACACCCAACATCCATGAGCTCTGCTTCTGCTAATTGGGACATAAACCTCCTCAAAGCTTCTTCTGAACGGCCCGGTCTTTTGCAGCTTTAGATGAATTTCTCCAAAGATAAGTACCCTCAGGGCGGTGTGCCCTCAGTGGATTCCCGTGAGTGTGATTTCTGGATCTATTTCGGTGGAGATTTTTGTCACTGTGGTGAGAATACTCGAGGCAGAATGCCTTATTTGTATTATAAGGTACTCTCCGGATCAACTTATTCGTCTGCTGCAACCATAATCCCGAGAACCGATATAGTGAGGTACCCTCTTTGGATGCTCAGGAGTATGGTTCCTTGGTCTTCTTCGATCATGAGGATCATCTTGAGACATGCCTTCAAAGTGTATAGACTGCTTTACTACGTCTTTCAGACTGAACATAATTGGACGCCTCGTCCTTCAGCTCTGCCATCCGAAGCATCTGCTCCAGCTCTGGCATCCAAAGGATCTGCACCAACTCTGCCAACCGAAGGATCTGCACCAACTTTGCCATCCGAGGGATCTGCACCGAGTTTTCCATCCGAAGGACCTGCTCCAGCTCTGCCGACCGAAGGATCTGCACCAACTTTGCTATCCGAAGGATCTGCACCAACTCTGCCATCCGAAGGACCTGCTTCGGCTCTGCCATCCGAAGGACCTGCTTCGGCTCTGCCACCCGAAGGACCTGCTTCGGCCCTGCCATCCGAAGGACCTGCTTCGGCTCTGCCATCCGAAGCATCTGCATCAACTTTGTCATCCGAAGGACCTGCTCCAGTTCTGCCATCCGAAGGGCCTGCTTCGGCTCTGCCACCCGAAGGACCTGCTTCGGCTCTGCCATCCGAAGCATCTGCATCAACTTTGCTATCCGAAGGATCTGCACCAACTCTGCCATCCGAAGGACCTGCTTCGGCTCTCCCATCCGAAGGACCTGCTTCGGCTCTGCCATCCGAAGCATCTGCATCAACTTTGTCATCCGAAGGACCCGCTCCAGTTCTGCCATCCGAAGGGCCTGCTTCGGCTCTGCCACCCGAAGGACCTGCTTCGGCTCTGCCATCCGAAGCATCTGCATCAACTTTGCTATCCGAAGGATCTGCACCAACTCTGCCATCCGAAGGACCTGCTTCGTCTCTGCCATCCGAAGGACCTGCTTCGGCTCTGCCATCCGAAGCATCTGCATCAACTTTGTCATCCGAAGGACCTGCTCCAGTTCTGCCATCCGAAGGATCTGCTTCGTCCGCCATCTTCGCCAGCTTGGCAGCCTTGTCGTCCTGATCACTTCGGTGCCGAGTTCTAGGTGGGGTGCCTTCTACTCGCCTTCGGCCATGATCACGTTCCTTGTCAGCCGCAAAGACCAACCTCCTTCGGGCTTCACTACGGGCTCTCGAACGAGAACCCCCTGAATCACGCTTGAAAGCCATACTCTCGAGAGTATTTTTGAAAGGACCCAAATGATCCTTAACTGGAACACGAGGCAAGGGTGAACTTACAGCCATCGGTTGTCCCTCCGGTGTATTAGTTCTACTCCTCACCATTCTTTTCGACGTAGAACAAATGAAACTTTGTGATTGAAAGCTCTGAAACACTAGAACTCAGCCCTCCTTCTAGCGCCAATGTTAACGCCAAGATCTTTGATGACGTCCCAATCACGTAAGACGCCCTAATCCTGCACAGAAAACACGATCAACACCAAAAGCTTGACGGCTGGACCGTCGGGGGATAGCTCCGGCGTGAGAGTCAATACAGGTGTTCAAGGTTTAACAATGGAAGGTGTAAAAAATGTCTAGTGTGTTGAGCCAGGTAGAAAGTGTATGCGTACCTTTTGTTAGGAGACCCCCTTGCTAGGTTATACTCTCATGCTCGGTTTTGTGTGCCACCAACCATGATCTGACACAGCCCCCTGCTTCTCTGTGGTCTCAGCCGTGTGCATGCAGGTTGTCACCTTTTTTGTACTATACCTGCCGTCGGCTGGATAAAATCCCATCCACATTAATGATATGCAGACTTTTGGTCAACTGCTCTTCCTTTTCATCATTACAAGTCAAGGGTCTAGATATTAAAAGATTTAAGGGACCGGCCGCTTGACCCAGCCCATTATTAAGGAGATACAATAAAGGTAATATAAATGTTAAGCCCAATGACTATAAGACTTAATAGTAAAGGCTAATTAAATGGGGAGGCCCAATCCGCCCGGCCCAGTAGAGAAAATATCGTGACCCAACAGTTATTAATATTTGTAATGTTTGCATCCGTAAAGTTAATATATTTGGCCACCATATTGTACCAACTTAAGAATTTCTCAATAAGTTATATAAATTAATTTATAATAAAATTCATTTTGTGCAAAATCAAGGGAGAGAGAACGAATATTCAGATTCACTTTTTATTTATAAAATAAAAGAGAATAATTCAAATTAACAAATGGAGATTTATGTATCTGCTTATAGAAAGTGATGCGAGAAAACTGGAGTGACATTCTGAAGAAGATATAAAAATCTAAAAAGTGATTAAAGGCTGATCAAGTCATATAGAATATGTTTATACTAAAAAACCTCTTCATTTGAAATTGTAGAAAGCTTAAAAGTTTTGTTTTTATATAATTTTTTTTTCAAGTGGGTTGCTAACTTTAAAAAGTATTGTGCATTGTATCGTATTGAATCGTAGTATACGTATCATTTCGTACCATACATATTGTGTATGTTAAGATTCTGACAAGTGTGGATATGTATATGATGTTGTGTTTATGTTTAGTATTTTTCTTTTGAGTAAAATATTCTGTCTTATTTTGTTATAACATAACATGTTTTGCTTCATTCAGTTATAATTTTGTCCCTTTTCTATAAAAGAATGTGATATGTTAATTTGTAAGGATTTGTGCTTAAGTTTTTTATGTTGTTATAGAAGTTTAAGCTTTCCAAGTTATCCCTGGATTTGTTGATGTCCGAGACGCATTTGACGTGAACATCTTGGCGATACAGATATTTTTCTTAATTTTGAAATTTAAAAATCTTTGTCTTTTAATTAAGGGATTATTGCCTTCTTCTGTTTTGCATCTTAAAAAATTCAAGTTGGAAGGTCAAGGCAACTATTTGTTAGTATTGGATTTAAATTTTAATGGCAGATTGCAAGGTACTCCATGGAGTTTGAAGAGTATGAAAATGATGTTGGGGGTATAGTACCTGAGTTTGGTGCAATCTTCATGACGAACACTGTAACACAGAAAGAGTGCTTTAAACGAAAAATATTTGGGCTTCCATCAGCCCAGGCTAACTTCGTAAAGCAGGTTAAATCTGGGATGCTTTTGTTTCTATTTGAATTCGAGAAGAGGGAGTTCAATTCAAGAAGGTTGAACACTAAAATGTCTTGTAGACAAACTGCAAAGGAAATCACCAGACAAGTTGGAAAGTTCAGAAAGCGAGTTAACTCAATGGGCATAGTTGAAAGAGTAGATAATGACAGGTTTCTGATCAGTGAAAAGGCAACAGAGAATGAGCATAAACTTGACTCTGGTCTTGGACCAAGAATCTGGACTGATAAGCCAGATGACTATTGGACTAAAAAGAGAAAAATAAACAATGATGACAAGTTTTTGATGATTGATGCGACAGAAAGTGAACTATTTAGTGATGGTGGTCCTCGGCAAGCTAGCGGGGATGATTGCCTTGGGGATTATTTCGGTAAAATGAGAAGAGATGATGATTAAATGTCGTTATCAGCGGGTGATAGAGTTGAAGATTATCGCATAACAAACAATAATCTTGGGCATGCCATCTCTACCGAGTATCCCGGAAACTCTTTCTATAAAGGGGGAAGAGCTAATGGGGATGACAGGTTTCTGATAAATGAAAGTGAAGAAAATGAATGTGGTATGGACAATGGTTACGGCCTGTTCAACTCGACTAAGCACCATGAGAAATGTTTTGGTAAAGACAGACTACTATTGAATGATAGTAGGTTTTTGATGAACAAGTATAGTGCAGGAAATGAGCATATTATGGTCAATGATATTCAGCCGGTTAGGAACCCCCTAGGGAAAAGACCAACTGATGATAGCAGATTTTTGATGAGCAGTAGGTTGCAGAATGAACAATATGTGGATGACTGTATAGGCCCTCTCTTCTCGACTGAGCACATTGACAATTCTCTGGGCTCAGTAACAAGAGAAACTGCTGATGGAAGGTTCTTGATGAGTGAAAGAGTAGAAATAAATTATCATATCTCAAGTGAGCATCTACGGAACCATATGAATACATTTAGAAAGGAAACTGATGAGGAGACACTTCTGATTAGGGATAAGGTAGAGAATGAACATAACGTAGACAATGGGTTTGGGCCAGGCATCACAACTGAATTCTCCAGGTACACCACTTTGTGTGAAGACAGAAGGGTAATATGGGCAGTAGTATTGAGCCTGACTTCTCATCAGGTATAACTGCTTTTAGGCAGTCTGAACAAAATCTTTTCATGAATTCTTTCAAGCCTAACTTAGAATCAGATAGTTTCTTGCTTCATGATCAACTTCGACATTCCTCAGCATTCCCTTTCCCTAACAGAACATCTCATGATGCAATGGTTACTAGAACTGTTCCTTATGACCCTGAAGTTCCTGATATCGGGTATCAGTGCTCGTCGCCTTCAGCTGTTAGCCACAATTTTAATTCAGTTCAAGATCATTCTTCTCTCCAAGGTTCTGACGGGAATTTCCTCTCTTCATCAAATAGGAAAGGTTTATCACATATTCTGGAGTCAAAAGGCTTAAACAAGTTGTTTTGATATTGCTTCTGAAAATGGAAATAAAATCTCATTTCCCAAGACTTCGGACCATCACAATCACTCTGGTTACAAAGCCAGCAACAAATTCTTGAATGCTGGATATCACGGAAGTGGTGAATTAGGAACCTCTACACGTAAAGGTTATAAAGGTTCACTATATTCAGATAAATTTTTGCTCCTCTGTGTTTTCCGAATGGCAGGACTATTGAAAAGGTAAGCAAGGTTCCTTTATCTAATGCCTTCAGCTCAAGCAAGAATCCTTCATTTTCATTTGATAATGGATATCAGGAGGGGTCACATGGCAAATATGAGCACGCAGAGAGAGCAATGAATCATTTACAGCCAAAGAGATTCCTCCATCTCTGATTCAGCATGGTCTTGCATCTCTAGCTCACATTATGGTTCTTCTCCACAAACTCGAGTCTTCTACCATCAAGAAATACCAACAGTTTATCTTGAAAGTGAGCTGCATCAAAGTACTGAAAATAAGGGTTCAGATACCAGAAACGATAGAACAAATGTTTTTGCTCGCTAAGTGTGGCTCCGGAAATATGCACACAAGAAGAAGACAATGACATGGATATGGTCATGAATGTGATCTGAATGCATCATTGGATGAAGTCATGGACTCGTTGCACCAGGCTCACAATCACAGGGTAAAGATGAACACATATAGACCTTCAGCGAGACCAAACGATGGGGATGAAAATATCCATGCTACATTTGGGACATGACATGATGTTCTCTTTTGATATTGTATTGGATCTTTATTTATTTTTAAACTTGTTTTATCCGAAGACGACAAGTCTTTTACTAATGACCAATTTATAATGGATATTTAGCAGAATCTTAATTTTTTATTAAAAAAAATGATTTCAAATAAACACCCACAATTAAAATAAACAATAATAAGTCGAGATATATTATTCGAAAAAGATAAAAGAAAAATAGAAAACAATTTCAGCAGGCAGCATAGCAAATACTAGATAGAGAGAGAGTAGCACTACTAGTTGTAATAAAAGGCTGCACTTTTCCGCTGCTTCCCGCCACTTTGAATCGTCTCTTTCTCTCTCTTCCTTCACACGCAGATGTTTGTATTCATTCTACTCCATTTACCGGCGGACACCTCAGTCCACACTCCCCCGAGTTTAATCCAAAATGCTTAGGCACCTCCGCGGAAGGCGTCGTCCCCGTTTCGGCGCCCACCTCTGCGCCTTGACCGCCGCCCTCCTCCTCCTTCTCTCCGTCTCTCTCCTTCACAGCCGCCTCACCTCCGACCGCACCTCCGACCCTCTCCGCCACTCCACGGACGCCAATTCCTTATCCGATCCACTTCTCGAGGACTCCGATCCCGATGACCTCAAATCAGCAACCGGATCCGACGACCGGATCGACGAGCTTGACGACGGCGCTCAGGAGGACTCCGATCCGTCTAAGGTTTCTAACGAGGACGAGATTCTCCGCGGGGTAGAGTTTGAAGAAGAGGATAATAACGATCAGTCGTATAGGGGTTCGGTTTCTGGCTACTATTTTGATCATTTAAGTAATTCGATTCGACGGGCTTTTGACAAGAGATCGATTGATCAGTGGGAGGATTATGCTAGTTTCGATGCGAATTTAGGGTTTGGGGTGGAGGATCCTAGTAAGGCTGCGTTTGGCTCTGATGATATTCCCGTGGATGAAAGTGTGAGGAGGAAAGCAGGAGAGGTGAAGGGGATTGAGGATGCGCTTTTGTTGAAGGTGGGAAATAGGGATTCGCCTTTGAGGGAGGGGTGGGGGAATTGGTTTGATAAAAAGAGTGATTTTTTGAGGAGAGATAAAATGTTCAAATCAAATTTGGAGCTGTTGAATCCTATGAATAACCCCCTTTTACAAGATCCAGATGGGGTTGGGGTTACCGGGCTAACAAGGGGGGATAAATTGGTTCAAAAGGGATTGTTGAATGAGTTCAAAAAAGTTCCTTTTATTGTGAAGAAGCCACTGGGGATTGCTATTGTTAATGAAATCGAGGGTAATAGAATCAATGGTCAAATTAAAGCCAAGGAAACTGAAATGAAGAGAGCGGAGCGAAGAACTTTGGATGACAATGCACAAAATGGTTCATTTAGTGAGAGAGTTGTTGGTGGCACAGATAGTAATGCTAAAAGAGTGGATGTGGCTGCTGGTGATTCAGGTGAATTAAGAGGTTTGAAGCATGTAAATGCTAATGCAAGGGTTAAATCTGAGTTTTCAGGTCAAGTGTATGCTGATGGCAAGAGATGGGGTTATTATCCTGGACTGGATCGCCGTCTGTCTTTTTCAAATTTCATGGATACTTTCTTTAGGAAAGGAAAGTGTTCTATGAGGGTTTTTATGGTGTGGAATTCGCCACCATGGGCCTTCAGCGTACGACACCAACGGGGGCTTGAAAGCCTTCTGTTTCACCATCGAGATGCATGCGTGGTGATATTTTCTGAAACAATTGAGCTTAATTTCTTTGATGGTTTCGTGAAGGACGGGTAATTCCTCAAGTCAACTTATTAATGTGTTACTTTTGTATCTTCTATGAATTTGCTTATGGTCAGCTTTCTTTCACTATGAAATTTGATATCTTTATCAGACTTTGTTGTCGGCTTATGTATGTATATTGTTGAGGGGTTTTGAGAAGTTGCTAGTAGAACTTGTGGCTTTTTATGATTGAGCAGTGAGTTAGATTACTTAGATAGATGCCAAACAGCTAACAGGTTTTGTTGTTTACGTGTTTAACAGTTTTAAGATAGCTGTAGCCATGCCAAATCTTGACGAGCTGCTGAAGGACACACCCACCCATATATTTGCTTCTGTCTGGTTTGAATGGAAGAAGACAAAATTTTATCCTACTCACTTCAGTGAGCTTGTCCGGCTTGCTGCCCTCTACAAGTAAGTAATCTAAATGTTGTATAAACTGAATGATGAAATTTGATGTTTATCCATCAGAGTTCTGAGACTGAAATTTACAGTATTTATGGATATGATAGATTGTTCTCAGAGAAGAATTCATCGACCTGGGGTGGAGACAGTGACTCAGCATTAAAGTAGCAGACTGTAGAATAGGAATACTAGAAAATTTGGATAATAAAACTTAATACAATTCATGAACATGAGAGTTTATCAAGTTTTCCAAATCTGTTTAGTAAGCCCCTGGCCAATATGAGACAATTATTCACGAAATTTTCTCAAGGTTTTCCAAATATGGTTTTTTTGATTATGCATACTATCACCAATGAATTTGTGCATTTGTTACTTGTGTGCTCAGGTATGGGGGAATCTATCTTGATACGGACATTGTAGTGTTGAAGCCATTATTTTCACTTAATAATACTGTTGGCCTGGAAGATGAGCTTGGTGGAAACAATTTGAATGGTGCTGTAATGGCATTTAGAAAGCACAGGTATGACATCAAATTGCTATTTGCATGCCAGGTTTTATTTATATTTATACATTTATTCATACTCTTAATCTTTTTCTAATATACAAGAGTAGTGGAGAAGGATTGTTTTGTTGTGCACTTTTTGAATTAACTTTTTATCTATAAACTGATTTTTCCCCTTTCAAGTGTAAGTTCAACTACTTATATTCTATGGTTGATCTTACCAAAGTTCACTTTTCTACACTACCTATTCAATATGTTATATAGCTTTGTCTGTGCTTTAAACTTTATCATTTTCACTCATACTCCTTGCTAGGTTTTATTTATCAATATTCTTGTGTTAAATGCAATATATGGAGAGTTGTTGGGTGAAGAGAGCATGCTGCCTAGTGACCACTCATACAGTTTATTAAAAGCTGCATCTGAAAATTATTTCAAACTATCATGAATGGTGAACTTAGACAGGAAAACGCTTTCATAGTGCATATATGTGTGTATATTTTGTTTTATTCTTTTGTTTCCTGTAGTGGTACTCAACCTTTCTCTGCAGTCCCTTCATACTGGAGTGTTTAGCAGAGTTTTATTCAACATATGATGATACCCATTTAAGATGGAATGGAGCTGATCTACTGACTAGAGTAGGTAGAAGTTTTCTGGCTAAAAGGAATCTCTCTAACAAACAGATGGAGCTGAAACTGCAACCCTCTTTCGTTTTCTTCCCTATTAGTCGTGGCAATATTATAAGGTATGTTTTCAAAATGTTCACATGCTTACAAGGGTACATCTTTTCAGAGTTTTTTGTTAAAGAATTGAGACTTGAATGTGTACTATCCTTTGTAATACTTTAATGATATCAGAATTGGATATCCTTGTACTTCACAATTTGTTTAAATTACCGATTATGAGAAAATTGTCAAAGCTTGGTTTCTTTTCGTTTCATCCTCACCCCACCCATTTATTTTGTCTTTCAGAACATAACATTTGCATGATATCCTCATATCAAAAATATCTATGAAACATGAATAGAATGGCATGCCGACATGGTAGATTATGAAATCGTTGAGACGTATTTGATCAAAGGACACATCGAAGACCAATATATTATTATATTATACTCCCTTCGTTCAATATTGACTTCATAAAAGTCAATTTAGGACATTTTTAAATTTAGAATTGACTTGATTTATTTAAGTTTGGAAAACAATAATTCATATAACTAGTAATACTTTTTAGGTAGTTTATGATATTTATAATTGTATTGGCATAAACTAAATAAATTCATGTCAATTTTGAGTTGGAAAATGTTTGAAATTGACTTTTATTAAGTCTATATTGAATTATTGATCTTATAATTTGGAATGGATGTAGTATGAATAATGCAAAAAGTAATATACTCACTGTCGGCATCTATTTTCACTGTTGGTTTTATATTACAATTGGTGTTAAACATCCTCTTACAAGGAATTGATTTATAGATTAGATTTTATTGGTTGTATGTTTGAATTTCTAATATATATTGCTTCTGAATTTGCCTTGCGATTCCCTTTATGCCTTTATCATATTGAATTGCATGCTTGAATTTTCCTCTTATACGGTTTAGGTAACTCTCAGTCGCCTTTTCTTCTGTGTTCCGTAATGCTTTTAATTTGCAAACAGTTTCTTCACCGCACCAGCAACCGAAACTAAAAGAGCTCTTCACGATGGCTTGTTTAAAAGGGTTCTCAACGAGTCATTGACATTTCATTTCTGGAACAGCTTAACATCTGCCCTAATTCCAGAGCCCGACAGCCTTGTAGCCAGGCTTATTAACCACCCCTGTATCCGCTGCTTTGATGTGTTGTAACTTACCAGAATCTCCTATTTGCCCAAAAAGTGCTCAAAGCAGGAAGAACTAAGAAGAATTAACCTTGAGATCTAAAAGCTGCTCTCGTTGAACTTGTATTAAAGAATTACAAAGCTGAATGTGTTTGAAGAGATGCACATTGGGACATGACTGATTGATTGCTAGACGATCAAGCGTTTGTAATGTTGATAACAACTGAAGCACAGAATGCAAACGGCTCGGTGTGAATTGAAATGCAATATCTTGTCAAGGTTCTGCAGTTTGCTTACACATACTGTATGCTGCTTTGCAAAATTGCGTTGTTGTAACATGTATAGATAGAAGGGGAAGCACCATGTTGTAAGAGTTTAAAGAGGCATTATGTTGCTGAACGTTATATCTTTCCTTTATGCATTAAAGTTGGGAAAAGATTTCCTTCAATTTTTGTTGCTGAGAAAATGTGGTATCAATTTTCCCTCGTGCTTACCTACTCTATGTTTATTTTTCATGTTGATAAATAAAGGTCGTGGGATTTAGTCAGAGTTTCAATTTCTCAATATGGAATTGTGGTAGCCTTTTGTCAATTTTTGAGGTTGTAAGCTTCATTGAGAACACTGCAGTACCTTGTCAACTAAAAATTGAAAGAATAAACTTCATTGTCAACCTTTTTAATTTCTTTTTTTCCCCCTAAAAATGTCAAATCAAAGTATAGAAATTTTATTAGTTAGAATGTTGCTACATATGACAAATTTATGACACATTATTATAATTTATACATGGTATGATATATTCTCTCGGTTCCATGATAAAAGTCCTTATTATTATTTTGGGTAGTCACATGTTAAATATTCATTTTCCTTTAATAATCAAACTTTTACACATATTTTTTTATTATACTCGTAGCATTAAATATCTCATACTTTTCTTATTCTAATTCTCTTTTCATATTTAATGACATTATTATGGACAGTTTTATCATTTCATTCATCTTTTTAATAAGCGTGAAAAATTCACCATGACTTTTATCCTGGGACGGAGGGAGTAGGAGGGAATAAAAAAATAATCCACATATTATTATTCTATTTTATCCGTTGGAGTTTCATGTCGGTTGCAATTCAAAATGGTCATGAAATTAGTTAATATATCAATTATTTTTCTATTCAGTAACGTGTGTGGTCATCAAAATATGCATGTTAGTATTTGTGATCAGTATGTGAGCGATTTTATGCGGGAGTAACTTATTTTTTTCTATTAGTTAAAACACTTTAAATGGAGTTGCCAGATTAGTTCCTAATTATTTTAACAGTATTACTCCTTTCATTTAAAAAGTAATCTAATTTATAAAATTTATAAATTTAAAGATACTATATTTTTGCTATACATTCATTCCTAAAATAGATTAGTTTAGAAGAAGAGTAAATAGAATATATTTTTCTAAAATTTGAGCTCGGCTCAAGTTCTCACTTGTTAACGGCTACTCCTACAGTCCAACTACATGAAAGTTCTTCACAAAATACATGGTATCTATTTCTCTTCTCATCGTTCGCAAATTTAGCCAAAATTATCAACACAAAGTATCTAAATCATTCTCATTATTGAACCTCAAATATGAACATTTTCATACAAACGCCACTATATCATTATCAGCAGCAACATCACCGGCATCATCATCACGTTCAATTATTAAACAAGTATGTTCACTGGTCTGCCAATCTTACTACCAAAATCAAACCCATTTCAGATCAACACCTCCGAAGCTGAATCTCCTGATAGATTCTGAGCTTCTCTCTCCTGATCAAGCTATCACTGTTGTTGCTTCTCTCTCGGACGAGTCGGGTTCAATGGTGGCTTTGAGTTTCTTTTATTGGGCAACTGGGTATGCTAAATATAGGTACTTTTTGAGATTTTATATTGTTTTGGCTTATTCTTTAATTGAGAATGATAATTTTGAGAGAGCCCATGAAGTAATGCAGTGTATGGTGAGGAATTTTGCTGAAATTGGGAGGTTAAAGGAGGCTGTTAGTATGGTCATTGAGATGGGAAATCAGGGGTTGGTGTTAAAGACTTGGACTTTGAATTTTGTTGTTGGTGTTGCTGTTAAAATGGGTATGATTGATGTGGCAGAGAATGTGTTTGATGAAATGTGTGAAAGAGGGGTGTCTCCTGATTCTTGCAGTTTTAAGTTGATGGTTATTGGGTATTGTGGAATGGGACTAGTATCTGAGGCAGATAGATGGCTGAGTGCAATGTTGGGAAGAGGCTTTCTTGTTGACAATGCAACATGTACTTTAGTTGTTAGATTATTTTGTGAGAAGGGTTTTGTAAATAAGGGTCTATGGTTTTTTAATAAAATGGTTGAGATGGGTTTGACTCCAAATGTGATCAATTACACCTCTTTGATAAATGGTTTGTGCAAGAGGGGGAGCATTAAGCAAAGTTTTGAATTGTTAGAGGAAATGGTTAGGAAAGGTTTGAAACCAAATGTTTATACTCATACAGTGTTGATTGATGGTCTCTGTAAGAAGGGGTGGACTGATAAGGCTTTTAGGCTTTTCCTTAAACTCGTTAGGAGTGACAATTACAAACCTAATGTGCATACATACACTGCTATGATCACCGGGTACTGCAAAGAGGGAAAAATGAATCGAGCAGACATGCTATTGACTAGAATGCAGGAACAGGGATTGATTCCTAATGCTAACACTTATACTACTCTTATTGATGGACACTGTAAAGTAGGGAGCTTTGATCATGCGTATGAATTGTTGGATATGATGGGTAAAGAAGGATTCTCTCCTAATATTTGTACATATAATGCAATTATTGATGGTCTCTGTAAGAAAGGAAGGGTTCAAGAGGCATATACACTGCTGAAGAGCTGCTTTAAACGTGGTCTGCATGCTGATAGAGTTACATATACCATTCTCATATCAGATAGCTGCAACTGTGCAGATACTAGGCAAGCTTTGGTGTTCTTTAATAAGATGTTAAAAATTGGCATTCCACCTGATATACATTTATATACTACATTAATTACTGCATTTTGTCGTCAAAAGAGAATGAAAGAAAGCGAGAGGCTTTTTGAGGATGCCGTTAAGCTTGGCTTGGTTCCATCAAGCAAAACTTATACTTCCATGATATGTGGATACTGTAGAGATAAAAAGGCCAGCATGGCCATGAAGTTTTTTCAGAAGATGACAGAACATGGCTGTGCACCTGATAGTATCACTTATGGTGCTCTTATAAGTGGGCTTTGCAAGGAGTCCAAGATGGATGACGCTCGCACACTCTATGATGCAATGATCGATAAAGGAATTTCCCCGTGTGAAGTTACTCGGTTGACAATGGCATATGAATATTGCAAAATTGATGAATATTCGACTGCCATGGTTGTCCTGGACAAACTAGATAAAAAGCTGTGGATTCGCACTGTTAACACCTTGATCAGAAAGCTTTGTAGTGAGACGAAAGTAGACATAGCAGCATTATTTTTCCATAAACTAGTTGATAAAAACCAAAACATAGATAAAGTTACTCTTGCAGCTTTCATGACTGCGTGTTACGATAGCAACAAATATGCGCTTGTTTCTGATATATCTGAAAGGATTTTAAAGGAGTAAGTTAGTGGCTCTACATATCTAATGCAAAACTTTCCTTGATTGGAATTTTTTGAGTTGCTGAATAGCTTCTGCGTTGTTGACTAAAGTTGATATATGCATGGCATTCTGTTCTGTTACTAACGGTTGTAATTTATCCTTTTAATCTAGTATCAAGACTGTTTGTCAAATTAAACAGTGGGAACTTGGGGTGGCAGCGCAGTGTTGTAACTTATGACAGAAAACTGTGAAAAGGAAAATGGTTATTCATTTGCATTTGATTATTATTTTGTGGAAGTTTATGTTTCTTCTGTCTGCTTTGACTCCTCTAAAGATACATCTAATCCACACATTTGATCAGGCATCGTCACAAGAAGGTAAGACCCAAAATTTTACAAAACTGTGGTGGGGTGGTCTTTTTTCTTTTTTGGGGGGGCTCAAGTTTGCAATTAGTTTTGTTGATTCTGTTGACTCATTTGAAGCTATATACTGCAATTGATTTCCTTGCAATAAACTTGTAGAGATAGATCTTATTTTACCATGGTGATTGTAAACTTTCATAGTCGTTAATCAGGCCAACCACCATGGTTTACTTGTTTCTTTCTTTTCTTCTGTCCACATCTGAGGAATAGTTGAGGTCATACATATAAGGTGAACTGCATTCCTAAATTTTAGATTTATCACTAGTAATAGGTGGTTAGGTGCATTGATTTTCAAGTTTCAACAACCCTAATTAGGAAATCATTCAATTCAGTTATGGTACTGCACTCTAATGTTAATGGGATAGAGGTTAGTGATTCTATTTCTATCACATTTTGTTGCTAATTAGAATTATTCAGATGACTTTTTGAATAAATATGGTTTTAGGCAAACTATGATATTGGGTTCTCTTCCTCTTTCAATTGATTCGTATATTGTGCTTGGCATAAACAGAATATTTCAAAATTCTTTCAGTGTGTTAGTCTGACTGGACCCCAATGATGTACTAGAAAATACTAAATTGGTTAAATATCTATTCTCTTGGGGTATTTCCAGTTCAATTTGTACAATTACTCCAAGTGTATATTTGGACTGTGTGTTTGAAGACTATGTTAATGCTAGCAAAATTTGTTACTTGCTTCTGATGTTCTGCATACTGCAAGTACTTTGGGTTATTTAAGGTTAGCTGCTAATTAGTGACGGTTATGTCTATTGCTTGTCAAAGCATTATTTGATTATCAGTTCCATACGGTTAATATGTGCCTGCACAGAAAATGAAATTTCTTGAACTTAGTTATGTTCAAGTAAAGTACTGGACAGAAAATTAAGGGAAATTTTTGGAGATATCTTAAGGCAACACTTAATTAGATGCTCTTTTTCAAGTACTTGGGATTGCATGGAAATAACATTATGGGCCTTATCAAAGAGCGATGCTGTTATGGGCGTTATCAATTCTAGCATGAGATTTCATGTAGCTGATTTTGAGCTGAAATTTGGGGTTTTTTGTTGGAAGATAAATTAGGATTAAATAAGGTACTGAATTGGAGCTGGTTATGGGGATTTCAGTCATTCGACAGTTTATATATGTGATCCTGATTTAAAAACATTAACCTTGAAGCTATGCCAAATGTTTCTCGAATCAACCTGACATCTTTCCCTCTTTTCTTCTAATTTTTGCATTGTTTCAATATGATAGAATACAGATTTAATTGTTTGGAAGCAAATAAAAATAAGATACTAAATCAGTCAGGATGTGTAACTAAACCTTGATGAACTGTGTAGTGCTCTATAACTGATCTTTCTCTATTTTCCTATGGTTGCAGGGATAGCTGCCACCAAGCTTTGTCGTTCCCAAATAAACTTGAAGATTGCAAAACTCTTGACAGCAAAGAAGAACAACTCCTGTATTCAATTCCTTCCAATTCAAAGTCGTGAAAGTGCTTTGTGATAACATAAGTAAGTTGCTTATAGTGGCATTAATTTGAGTTGGCCAATCTTAAGCATAGTTGGCTTACTTACAAATCAATAGTAAAAGTGGTTTCTAGAATATTATTTTGAGAGGTATTTTTTACTTGGCGGTTATTTTATGTCATTTCTCATCTATATTATAGCAAAAGTCCTTACAAGTTATAACCATCTTTTCCCCTTAGATTGAGTTGTTTACTTTCTCTTATTGCCTGCAGAAGAGGATCTTAAAAGTGAGAAGCATTTGGACTAAAGTTTGGTGGACAAGCTCAAGATTAATGTAAGCAGGTTCGCGCAGAAACGAAATAAGAACAAAAAAGGTCACATTTCACGTTACAAAGTAGGGTAGGGATCGCTCAGTTGGTGTAGAATACGAAATATGCTAAAAGGATATAGTTAAATCTCATTGAGTGAGTTAGGTGAAGTTTGATTGCATCTTAATGCATCTTAACAATCCACCTCTTAATATATTTTAACAACCGACATTTTTCGAGGTCCTTTGAATAGGTTAGACTCATATTTATATCTTAACTATTCAGATGATTTCTTAATACAAATATGTGGGCTCTTAAGAGGCATTAAGGGGTGGACTGTTAAGATGCATTTATTTGATGCCTAGAAGGTAGCCCCACTTGGTGGAATTAATTGAATTTTTGAGAATTTTATTATACATAATTGTCATTTTATAGAATTTTATTATAAATATTAGAGTTTCTAATAGAATGTTCTAGCTTTTATATATGTGATAATTATGGTTGTAAATATCTAGATATTTGGAGAAATATTCCATCTTAAACCTCAATTTAGATTTTGTTCTAGCCATATGTTGTAAGGCCATTGGCCTATATAAAAATGCTTTGTTTGCAAATATAAAATAAAATTGTATTATTCTTGTGAAGTTTACATTTTCAATTAGATTGATAATTTGATGTTTCAAAATGAGGGTGTTCATACCAAAATACAATTTATTAGGTTTTACTAGCCCAACTTATGATAAGAAATATAATTGTCTATATTTTTGCTTAGGTTTTTTTAGGATGCATTTGCCACATTATTTTGATTATTTAATTATTCAATTTCAAGAATAAATGAGACTGTACCTACCAACACAAGATCATTATCCAAATTTATTCTATTTTTTATTTAAATATCAGTTAACTTTTTATTGATTTACAATTTAGGTTTAGAATCATTATAAAAAATGTCCAATATGCCTAATATGTAAATTATTTGAATTGAATAATATTAAATCTAGGTTTAGAAATTTTGTATAATAATAATTTAAAATTTCCTCTAATTGTATTTAAATTAAAGGATTATTGACTAAAAATAATGTTTAAAACACAAACTACTATTTTTCCAGCATACCCATGACCATGAGAAAACAAAAGTATGAACAAATAGCATGATTTGATGATGCCATTAGGGACATCAGCAGATAAAAGAAAGCAAATTAAATTTCCCTTGTGTTTAGAAGATGCTCCAGATTATTATGATTTGAATTAGTTACTTATTTATAGCATGATTTGAATTAGTTACTTATTTATAGGAGAATTAACTCCCTAGTCCCAACCTTTTTTAAGAACTATTACTTTCTTAATTTCAACAAAAATCGCTTTTCTTAATTAATTATTATTATTGGGTGTGTGGGTGGGTGGGTGGGTGGAAATATATTAGATAGGTACATATTTGAAATTCCACTCACACCATGAACTTTTTTTTTCTTTCAAAAGTATGCTTAACGTTACAAATTTTAGCTCAACTTTGTTCAGTGGTGGAACCAAAACATTTTTAGAGGGGGTCAAAATACATCAATAAAAAAAATTATTTATTAACGCTTGGAGTTGTTTTTTTCAAATTTATTTTGTCCAATTATAATATTTCACAACATTCTATTCCAACCTTTGTCAACTTTTGAGTTATGAGTCTAATGGCTTTAAATACATATACATATACATATATACATATATATATATATATATATATATATATATATATATATATATATATATATATATATTAATTTACTCCTTGTAGCTGGACGCTGTGCATACACCTGGCAAACGGGCGGGTGGGTCCGGGCCGGGCCGGGCCGGGCCAGGCCGAGCGCGGGCGGACCAAAAATGGGTCGGGCTAAAACGACCCGGGTTTTGGCGGACTGAAAAAGTGAAACCCGTGGCCCGGGTTGGGCGGGCCGGCCAGGCCCGCGGATTTTTTCCTACTTTTTTTTTTGCAAAATCTTGATGCACCAAAAATAGTAATAATAATTTTAATTACTTAAATTAACTACATATATCAATTAATTAAAATTTTAATAGTATTATAATTTTAGATATTATTCTAAAGGCATAATTTGGGATAATGATTGATTTACTTTCCAAATAAGTAGGGGGAATGCATAATTAAGGGATAATGATTGATTTACTTTCTAAATGTACTACAATAAGTAAGGGGATTGCATAATTAAGGGATAAAATTATCTATATTATTGTGTATAGATTTTGGACTTGTAAAATTGCAATCTAAAAAATTAGTGGTTGATTCAGATTATATATTGCTAGTAATTCAAAGTATATAATCAAATTTGATTCTTTAAAATTAATATAATTTATTTAACTTTTAAAAATAATAAATATTATAATTAATACTAATATATAGATAATTTTAAATTTTTATAATTATATTATCTAATTTAAACTAATAATTGTTAGTTTAATAGTTTTATACTTTGAAATTATTAACTACATATCTCAATCAATTAAAATTTTAATAGTATTATAAATTAATATTATTAATTAATTACCTACATTAACTACATATCTTAATTATAATTTTCAAATATAGTTAAAATTTATTGAAGATTATATTAAAAACAAATAGTTGTTGTAGCTTAGTTGGTTTGAACTCTTATTTATTTACTTACAAGTCTTGTGTTCAAGTCCTACAAGTAGCAAAATTTTATTTAAAAGAAAAAAAAACTCACGGGCCGGGCCAAAAGCGCCCAAGTTTCCATGGGCTAAAAAAGTTATGCCCAAAGCCCAGTTTTTACGGGCCAGTGCAGATCGTATCTTTTATTTAATTTTAGAGTTAATTGATATTAAATAAGAGGCTAGATATCAAATATTTAAGTGAAAGACACAAAGGAGACATAGAAAATAGCAACAAAGAATCTGCTCTCCAATTTAACAAGCAATAAGTCTGGGCAGACAGGAAAATTGGACCGGTCCAATTTTTTTTTTTTTTTTTATTGTGACTTTTAAAAAATGTATAGTATTTATTCCAACAGTAATTTTTATAAAATATAGTGTTTTAGGTGTAATTTGGATACACATACAAATACAGGGTTATACAGACTGTATAACCCTGTATTTATATGTGTATCCAAATTACACCTAAAACACTATATTTTATAAAAATTACTGTTGAAATAAATACTATACATTTTTTGAAAGTCACAATTAAAAATAAAATAAAATAAAATAAAATTGGACCGGTCCAATTTTCCGGTCCAATCTCCCTGTCTGCGTAGCACTACTCTTTAACAAGTGAGAGCTTTTTGGTAATCTGACATGCCGAAAGAAATAGTATTCTACAGGTAGGTTAAATTCAGCTTTAGTTACTTAATAATATCTATAGTAATCGGTTGAATTATTCGTGTAAGAGAATCTCTTAATACAAATATGTAAGTTATTAAAATATATTAAAATGTGAACTATTCAAATATATTAATATGCAATCAAACACTAGATAAATTCTATTACAAATTCTACTAATATAAGCCCAAATAATAAAAAATAGAAATAGATGATCTCTTTTTGCTATACATTACAAAATTTCAAGCTCAATTATAATTATAACCTATATATAAATGTATATAATAAATAATAGTAATTAAAAGATATTCACTTTAATTTATTCTATCGGGCATATTCAACTTATTTTTATCAAACATGGATATCATCCTTTCTAAAATCCAAATAGTCAAAGCGTTTGGGCCAAAGCAACTTCACATCTGTAATCGCCTGCAATTCTCTTCCAAGGTAAACGCATTTTACTTCTTACCTATTATGATCTTCCTGTCCCTTTTTTTTCCTCTTTGATCTGTCTCTGAGTATGGATTTCTGACCAGTATAGTAGTAAAAATGTGAACTTGATTTCTGAGATGGAGATGTTTTTTTTTGCGTATTGTTTCTTTTACTACAATCTCCTGTAAAAGTAATTCTCCAATATCTAGTATTATGATACTAATTTGAGAAGATTGAACACCCAAGTTACTAATTCTCCAATATCTAGTATTATGATACTGGAACAATGATTCATAGTTCAATAAATCAGTGTTTTGTTACTACTAAAAGTGTAAATGGAACTTTCTAAATTTTGGGTTATTCTCTTCCATTATTTGATATGCCTGGGAAAAGGCAGAACTAATTTCTGCTAGTAATGCATTCTTCAGCCCATTCCTCAAATGGCTCGTTCAGCCCTAGATGAGATGTCAGAATCTGGTGCTTTTATAAGAACTCCTTCAACATTTCGTAACTTAATCTCGAGAGATCCAGAGTCCACTTTCCCTGCAGAAGCTGGAAGATATCATCTGTATATATCATATGCCTGTCCCTGGGCCTCCAGGTGCCTTTCATACTTGAAGATTAAAGGGCTTGACAAAGCCATCAGTTTCACTGTAAGTTTTGGTTATTCTTTACTAATTCTAAATAAATGCAAGTAATTAAAGATTTTAATTCATTCACGTATCAGTCTGTTAAACCAATATGGGAGAGAACAAAGGACAGTGATGAGCACATGGGATGGGTCTTTCCTGCATCAGATACAGAGGAGCCAGGAGCAGAGGTTGACCCTTTTAATGGAGGGAAAAGTATAAGAGAACTATATGAGGTCGCAAGTACAAACTATGCGGGAAAATATACGGTTCCTGTATGTCTTTTTTAATATATTTTCTTGTCTCTTTTGCTGTTATTTTGAATCTGAGTTTTGCATATTATATGATTGGGTATATGTTTGATCGTAGGTTCTCTGGGATAAAAAACTCAAAACAATTGTGAATAACGAGAGCGAAGAGATAATCCGCATGTTGAATACAGAGTTTAATGATCTAGCAGAGAATGCAACTTTAGACCTCTACCCTCCTCACTTGCAAGAAAAAATCAATGAAGTAAATGGTTGGGTATACAACGACATAAATAACGGTGTTTATAAATGTGGATTTGCTAAGAAGCAAGGGCCATACATTGAGGTATCCATTTCTTATGCATTTTGATTTTATTTTTTATTTTTTTTTGGAGGGGTGGGGGGGGGGAGGATTTGGAAATGGTTCTCCCCATGGCTGTATGCTCAAAGAATATTCATTGATCTGTGTTTGTTCTGAAGGCTGTGCAAAAGTTGTATGAAGCCTTGGACAAATGTGAGGAGATACTTAGCAATCAGCAATATATATGTGGGAAGACACTGACAGAAGCAGATATCCGCTTGTTTGTAACCCTTATTAGGTTTGATGAGGTAAGAATTCTTTTATCCCAAGGCAGCAGATGCCTTCCGACTTTAAGCTACTTTTCTAAGGTTCATATATCCTGATAATTTTTATTCCAAAACAATATATAAGCACACACACATATGTATAGAAGTGTTGATCATTATAATTATGTAAGAACAATCATATTGTTCTCACAGTCCACAGCTGGTAATTTTATATAATGGATACTGAAGGAATGTTTATAATTCTTCTACTTTCTCCTTATAAAAAGCATAAAATTGTTCTTTTTCTCTGCTCGGAGATCACTAGGAAGAGGTAATTGGAAGGGTTAGGTAACTCATATTTCTAAACTAGTGGCAGTTTATGAAACGATAAACATTTTGTGGAAGTTGCTTGCTCCATAACTGTTTTTTCATCATTCTCTGAGGAGAGAAAAACGATACAAAGTGAAAATTAAAATAATACCCAAAATCTGGTTGATGTATATAATGTTATAGAAACATATTTTGAATTCTTTCAATTTCATGTGTAGCTTTTGTAATTTATTTGCAATTGAGTCTTAATTTTGGAAATTTGTTGAAATAGCTAGTTTTGGTGCACTTTGTAATGCACCAAAACTAGCTGCACTTTTTGATGCTTTTACTTTTTTTAAGTTTTTTGTGGTCCTTTATCTTCTGAACAAGTGACAAGCATTGAGAAAAAACTAAACTTCCTATTGAAATTGGCCAATCTGTGATTCATAAATCATAATCTTCAGTTTTTTCTTGCAAATATATGACTCTTGGCAATCTTCGTCTATTTTATGTAGTTTGATCCATTTCTTTGGTAAACTCATGGTAAAAACTTTTATTATTGAAATGGCCTACCATATTAACTTAGACATGTTCAAGTTTAACTATCAAATGTGCTACAAATGCAGGTTTATGCAGTTCACTTCAAGTGCAACAAGAAACTCCTTCGTGAGTACCCAAACCTGTTCAATTATACGAAAGACATTTTCCAAATCCCTGGAATGAGTAGCACTGTCAACATGGAACATATCAAGAAACATTATTATGGAAGCCACCCTTCAATTAATCCATTTGGAATTATCCCTCTGGGTCCAGATATTGACTATTCCTCTCCTCATGATAGAGCGCGATTTTCTGTTCAGAATTTTCACATGTAAGCAGATAATAATGCAATCATTCATGTTTTCCAGGTTGTATTATATTTTTGTTTAAACAAAACATTATAAATAAGGTTGTACGCACGATCAAAGTGGTATTTAATATTGTGTGATGATAATGTACATTGCATAAGATTATGTTATGTGAAGAAGAAATGCTACGTTTGGATTGAATTAATGAAATAGAGGAATGAATGAAATGAAAACTAATGTATTTTTGGCATTTCAATTGTATGCTTGATTGTTGTTGGTATCCATAGCCCATAGGTGTTTCTAACAACTTAACAAGTCCTGAAATGGTGGAAGCAAATGGCTATTTTGTGGAGGTTTTATTTTTGGCAACTGGCAAAAACTTTGGTTATATTAGAAGAATTACACAAGTTGAATAGCTAATATATATAACCCCACATTTATGAACAAAAGAAATTTGGACATTTATCTCATGTTTAACCTTTAGGAAAAACTGATTAGACGAAGCAAGCAGCGAAAGGTATGTAATGAAGCACCATAGTAATTCAAGTCTTAAATCTCAATATAACAAAAACAGAACACCAACATTTATTATTTAATCGAATAGAAATAAATTTTCATGATTATCCTTTGAATAGCAAAAGCATACATGCGTGATTTGGCGAGTTTGAAAATTCATTCGTGGTGCTTGATACTTGTTTATTTTAAAATTCAAGTACAAAGAAGGGGAGACCATGCAAATACAAAATATCCACAAGAATAAGGATTTCCATTTATTTTATAATTTATGGAGTTTTAGTTTATTTTGATGTATTTTTATATATTATTTAAGAAAATCCAGCCGTTTAACTTATTTTGGTTGGTTTGCATTTTGAGCTAATATTTTTTTAAATAGGAGTTTAATTATAGGAATGTAAAAAAAGTTCTATATAATTAAGGATGTAAATAACCGAGTCTAGCCGAGTATTGAGTTGTTCAGATTTGGTTTACAAAATTTATCGAGTATAAAATAAGATTTGATTGAGGCTCATTTAGCTACCGAGTCGAGCACGATCCCGAATCGAGCACGAACAGTTTGAACTTTTCGAACGAATATGATCCGAGTATCAATATAAAATTACAATTTAAGGAGGTTCGAGTAATTTATCGAACTTTAAAATTTGCTCATATTTGACTAATTTATATTTCGAGTCGAGTTCGAATCAAATTTTTAGTCGAACGAGTACGAATCGAGCCCGAACTGTTTGCTCATTTTACAACCTTATATATAATAAAAAAAAGTCATAGAATAACCAATATTGACACTGAATATAGAATAATGCAACTTACAAGAGGAAATTAGCATGTATGGCTCATTGCTCAGTTTACTGAGCTCTCACAACTATCTTTGTGCAATCAATCACTCTTTCAATATGCAAAAGAACTTTTCTCACCATTAATGACAGATTGTTAATATTAACATAGAGAGGCAGAGTATAATAAGATTAAGATTTGTTTTAAGTATAATGTGTAAACAAATTATACTTGAATTAAGATTTTTATGAAATAAATTATACTTAAGATTTTTTATAAATGGGTAAACTTTATATATAAGTCTTTTCCCATATATATAAAATGTATATTAGGTTGTCCGATGGATCATAAGATAATAAAAACTTGCATGCCTTGTGGTCCGAAGACTCCAAACAAATAAACTATTTGAAACTTCTACTTTATCTTATTACATCAATTTTTATAAGATTAATTCAGATGAGCAGTTCCAATGTCAAACTTAAATTAATTTTTACAGTCTTATATATAGTTTATAATTTGTTTCATAAAAATCTTAATTTAGTAATATGATATGATAATAGAAATTCTAAAAATAATTTTTTTCCTGGTGGGAGAAGAAACCCTTAGATCTTAATTTTTCTCACTTATTTCCTAATTATAATATTATTACTATCATAATAATTACATAAATAAAAGTTATCTTCAATTGAATAACGCTAATAATCAAATAAAATTAAGCAACTAGATGTTTAGTTATCTATCAAGTGAGGGTAATTTGGACATAATAACTAAATCCTAAATCATATGGTTAGTTTATTGCACAAAGGGTTGGTTTAGTTAAAAATGAGACCCACTTGTGGAAACATCAAATTAGCTTGTGGAAATATCAATTCACTTAATCTAATTACTAAGTTTTTATCAATTCAAACTCACTTAAACAATCACTCTAATTATTTTGTAAAAATTATTTTAATTAAGAACAAATAAAAAGAAAACTAAATTAACTAACAGTTATTGATCATCAGATGATATAAAAACACATGAATACAATTTCCACAATTGCTCAACAATAATCACCTTATCTTACCCCCACTTGATTATTCCAATAAGTTGCCAACTAGGATTGCCTATCAATTTATTAACATCTTTCAATGACTAATAAAAATACATATTTCAATTATTTTGCTACTTTCGTGCAAGATACTTAAAATAGATTCAAGCACAAACTCCTAACAAAGTTGCGCATGACATGCATGTATTGTCGTCTTATACACTGTTATGTTATCCTAAAAATAATCAACAAATTCATGCATTATTATATTCAGATCTAATCTAAAATTTCCTCTTTCAATTTCATCAAAGATATCACATTAATTAATAGCTAGACAATTTATAGATTAAGTACAAAATATAATAATTAACTCAATAAGATCATCAAATGAAAATAATGATAATTGAATTAAAGCTTTGCAAAAGATTCCATTATACTCCTAATTGGAAAATTAGTTCATCATCATAATAGAAACAAGAAGATTAAAATTAAATAGCATCCCAAATACAGATACATAAATTAAGAGAAAAGAAGAAAAACTCTGTCGAGAATCTCCAATATCTAAGCTTCAATCTCCACCTTGTATGCTCTCCAATGATATCTCCAAGTCTCTAATAGAAGTGGTTCTCAATGAATTGTAATCAAAAGTCTCTAAGTCCCCCTTTAAACTTGGCCAAAACATTACATTTATGGTCTCTAACAAAACCATAGTACATAAGGTAGGTCAAAATCATCTTCTACTTTGAGCAAAAAGGAAACAAAATCTATCTGGCGCGCCTTGCGCCAATTTCCTTCAGTGCGCGCGGTGCGCCCCGCACTACCCATACAGAATCTTCAAACAGCCCGGCGCGGCCCGAGCCACTCTGCCAGTTTGTCCAGTTCTTCATCTTTTCCTCCTTTTCAGCTCTAAATCCCATCCATGCATCTTTCCTGCAAATTAACACAAAAACCATAAAAATTAACATGCAATACTCAAAAAATAACAATATACTAAACTAAGAAATACCTAATTCGTAGGTTTTAACCCACTCATCAGTAACATAACCATTTCAGAAAAAAGAAACATTCATATAATCAACCAAAAATGTAATTTCACTTTCTTAATTCAAGCCAATAAACTTCTCTCCTTTCTTACATTCTATCATTTCTTATGCAATCCTTTCTTATTCATATTTTCATATCTGTCCAGGCGTTTTCTCTCCATAAATAAAACAAGCTGTTGGTGGGCGTTACACAAAAGGAAAAAAAAAATTAGCTCATTCGTTTTTCCTCTTATTTTCGTAATTTTCTTATTAAAGTATACACAAGAAAGTGTATATGCGAGTATATAGAAAATTAAAGTATAAGCAGGAAAGTGTATGTGCGTGTGTATACACACACACACAAACACACATAGATATGAAAATTAAATTGCCCACAGTTGATAGAGACTACCTCAGGCTTGAACTTGAAGGACTTATAGTCCTAATTTCTCCTTCTCTGTGAATTACAAATTTGAACAACCAAATTATGTTTGGTCTGCAAGTCTTACGTAATCATAGTGACGGGATATAGAACTAAAGGTGGCTATTGTGGTGTCAAAAATAAGAATAAAGTGAGAGGGTGAAGAAACCCATGGCGGAAATGCAAAGATGATGTTTTATGACAATGAGAGACATTGACAGCGAGGAGGGTGAAGAGAGAGGTTGTGTGTGTATTGGTGTGTGAGCCCAATGTTTTTATGGGGTACTGGATTCTAAAATATTGGTTTTAAAAATCTCATGTTTAGCTTTAGTATTCAATTTATGGAAATAACTGATTTTGAATTTTATTTAACTTGAGTCTTCAATTCCTAGTGTAATTTAATGATCCAAACAATAGTATTGAAATTGGGATTGCCAACTCCAATTCCAAACCATAGAATCAAGGTTCCCATATGGCTGTAGTAATTCAATTTGATTTACAAGTTGGGAAGCATTACCATTTAACAAATTATAACAGAAGGCACCATTTAGGCTTTGTTTCCGAATATCAGTTTGAAAGAATATTTCTCTCTTTCATGGGTGTGACTAGTGAGAAACACCATTAAACTATCAATGTATATTTCAATAAGCAAATAAGAAATTAGAAGCATGTTTTTGCAAGCTGAGATGCAAAGAGAAACATTCTGGTGAATGTATGAAAACATGAGTACCTTGGTAGATGTAGGATCTATACGAGCTAGCAATGACAATAAATCTACCAACAGCAAAATGACCACGGTATCCTAGAGTAACGGGTTCCAATTAACATGGCTAGTAGATACAGCTTATGGATTTGTGAGGTCAAATCTAAGGAGTAAAAATAATGATACTCACATTTTGATTTTTATAGTAGGAAGACAAATTCTAGTTAGTCAAAAAAATCATATCACCTTTTTATCCATCCATATTTAACCTTTTTTACCCACTACTTAACTCAACCTTGAGTCGCTTCTTGTATCTGACGTAGAAATACCAACAAATACTTCTACATGATATCTAAAGTGAATCCAAGAAAACAAGTTGTTCTCCTTTTCCTGAGATAGGAAGAAAAAGTAGTTCTGGCCCCATTTCTACATGGTTTTCTTAGTGCAAGCTTAGCCTAACTATTTTTCTTCTTAGACGGGTGATTGCATCAACGGATATATGCAGCTTAATCAATTGGATTCTTCTGCCAAACACAAAAAGTTAACCAAATCCGAAAACCACTCTTTGTGGAAAATATTTATTGCAAGTTATCTGTATATAAGTTTAAAAGTATCTCAAAATAATTGAAATCACAATATAAAGGTGGATAATATCATACAAGTATACAACCATATACCAATCCAATAATCTCTTTCAAATTTCAATATGTTTTGCAATACACTTTTAATTCTTTACACTGACCTCACTTTTAGTTAGATAAGCAAGAAAAAAAAATACCAACATTATCTGAAAAATTCATCAGTCAGATCGCATAAAAATTGAACATGCACAAGCTTAAAACTCAAAAGAAACCAAATAAAACTTCATTTCAAAAGATAAACATAATCAAAAGATCATAAATTTCATATATATAAACAAAATTTAACGAAAATAAGCTGAAACCAAACAGGAACTTACAAATTCTAGATTGGAGAGTTCTTAATTGAAGTGAAGAGAGAGAAATTAGGGATCCGATTCTAGGTCTGACTTTGATGGGAAGAAAGACAGACAGCAAGAGAAAGCTGAGCTTGTTCACACTGAGACCGTTTGAGAGCAGTCCCACCACTACTACAGAGGCTCCGAACCGCCTCCGATTCATCGGGGCAAATCACCGCCACAAGGCAATCGGCTAGTGATCGGTTCAGGTGGCGGCACGCCGTCTCCCGCGGTCTCCCCGCTGTAACCCGATGGTGGCACTGCAGCAGCGCGCGGTGCAGGCGGTCGCACTCGATCGGAACAGCAAATGCACTGCCCGAATCTCCTTCTGCCATTGATATTTTGGTGGATCCTACAAATGTCTCAGGTAAGAGCACAAATGCACAATCCACTAAATTGTAAATCTGACCACTACTATTTGTCTTATTTGTCATCCTTTGGCTAAACTGTTCCTTAAATTTTTTTAGCACAACTTTTCCTTATATATATATATATATATATATATATATATATATATATATATATATATATATATGTATTAATCCTACAAATATGTTCTTCTAATTTTTCTCATCTATTAAAAATTAATTTTTTTTTCTCCTCATTTTTTTATTTTTTATTTTTAAAATTTATGTAAAAAGTATACTTTTCTTCTTCTTTTTATTTATTTATTTTATATTAACCTTTTGAATTCAATATGAAATATCTTTAAATTCAAAATTAACATATATTTAACAATTTTAGACAATATAATTACCAAAATTATAAACTTTACTATTTTTTTATCTAAATGGTACTAATAACTGTATGATTTATTGTTTTCAAAGGTTAAATTATGTGCATTAATTTTAAATTTTAATATATCTCAAATTGATTTAAACAAATCAAACTTGATCCTATATTTTGAACAAAAAATATAAATTTGAAAATATTTTTTAAATCTTCATCATATGATTATTATTAAAAGTTGAACTCAGTATTAAAAAATATATATCCTAATTTAGTACCTATATTCTAAATTATAAAATTTTATAATAGTCGTATGTTGAAAATTATATTGTCTAAAATTAATAAATTTATACTAATTTATAATAATTGAATAAAAAAATACCTTTCATATTAAAATAAAAAAATAGTAAGATTTATAATTTTGGTAATTATATTGTCTAAAATTTCATTTAGATAAAATAAAAAAAATAGTAAGGTTTATAATTTCATTTAGATAAAATAAAAAATATATATTTCATATTAAAATAAAAGATACACATAAAAAGTATTTTCACAGTTCCCTTTTATTTGTCAAGTGTTGGAAATAAAAACCAACAAACTAAATGGACCTAAAATCTGTAGCTCTGAATCCAAACGGAATGAAGATATGTGTTTGATGTCTTAGCCTGCTCAGGAATTCACATAATCTAACCCATTTCTACAAATACTAAGCATGATAATAATAGTCAAATTTGTGTATAATTTGTTAGAATTTGAGCTTAAATTAAAGTACATTTCATTAATCATTTGAGAAGAATTCACATATTAATGTATTTTACTCCATGAGTAGATTAAAAATTAAGTATTAAGAAACTTAAATCCATGGGGTGATGAATGAAAAATTTACTCCTAAAGATCACCATTGTAAATGATAATAAATACTTGTAGCAAGCTCACATTAGTTAACGACTAAAAATCAATTGAGTATATATACAACTAGTTTACTCTTGGGTTTTATCCTCAAGGGTCATCCTTAAGAATGTAAACGAGTCGAATCGGAGCGAACAGAGAGCTACTCGAATAATACTCGAAATGATAAATTCGTACTCGAATTCGGCTCGAATTCGAATTATATTTGAAAAATCCTACTCAGATTCGACTCAACTCGAATATTTATTACTCGAATTCGATCCGACTCGACTCGAATATTTATTCAAAACTACTCGCGAGTTTCAAATTCAAGCTCGAATTCGAGTCTCCATATAATAACTAGTTTTATAATAAATATAATTATAAATTAAATTTGTTATTTTACTTAAAAATGAGAAAATATATTTATTATTATACTTTACAAATATAAAATCACAATTAAAATTAAAAACAAAACAAAATAATAACTAATTATCCTAATTTGATTTAAATTTGTATATATTATAAGAGAATGTATCGAACATCTAATCGAATATGTATTAACCGAGTATGTATCGAATCACAATAAAAAATTCGAGTAGTTTGAATCTTAAACGAGTCAAGTATAACATTGCTCAGATTCTACTCATATTTTTATTCGAACTATTTTTAATACTCATATTTGGATCATATTATTAACGAATCCGAGTCTCGCTCGTATTTTTTCGACTCTAGCCCGAACTGTATTGGCTCGTTTACAGACTTAGTCATCCTACTTGTGTGGAGTGAAAAAGACCTAGCTAATGCTTCGTTTGACCACATGCGACGTTGATCGGCCGGGCTGGGCTCGTGGGTCATTGTATATATATTCTTTTTGGGCAAAATTTTTTAAAATTTTGTTTTGCTTAATTCCTTTTTATTTTTTTGAAGCAAGACAAGTAAACAAAGAAGAAAGAACAAAAAGTCAACCGTCGTGATGCTTCAAGTCCAAGGCGCACAACTGACTTGCTTAGTTTCGTCTGGCCTGATTGATTGCACCTGTTCAGCCACACCTCTTCATATGCATCCATTCGGTTCGCAAGAGTTATATCCCATCTGAAGGGTCACTAAATCCTCCTATAAATACCATATGAGGATAGCCATTTGAGACATTCAAATTCAGTTCATGTTCACTCATTCTTCATTCATCTCCTCAATCATATTAAGAGTATATTTAAGAGTATATTTGAGAGAGTTCAAACATTTTGATTTTGTTCGTTGTGTATGCTATTTGTAGTGCTGCTATAGCATACATTATTATTGTATCCTGAGAGACAAGTGTCGATAACTCTAAGTACCGATAAAGAGAGCATAATTGTTTTAAGGAAATAGAATCAATTACTAGTCTTAACATACTAATTTTCTGAGTTTTCAACTCTAGTTTACATTAGAAAAGTTAATATATATATATATATATATATATATATATATATATATATATATATATATATATAGGGAACCCTTCTCCAGCGAACTATAACAACGATTCAATATGTCGCTATAGTATAGAAAGTCGACGCTACGGCTATAACCATCAACATTGTGATGCTCCCAAAATAGGTATACATCACCCATTCTGAGTCGCCAAATATATGGTACAGAAACAAATACAACTTCATTACTACAATTGTCGTGCAAAATACGACAACACATAAACTGTGAGTTTAAATACAAATATTGTCTAATAGACAATATTAAAATTCAAAAAGAGTCCTCATTACAATTATTGATACCCTATTTTACAAAAATAGTGAGGACTATTAAAATAACTTTCTAGAACCATCACTCCATACCCCGGCTAGTTCCTGCTAAGTTCTCACATCCTGAGAAGAAAAATGGAACAAAAAAGAAAAGGGTGAGCTCAACTAGCTCAGTAAAAAATATTATGACTAAGATAATATACAACAAATTGTCATTAGTCTTCAACAGGGAAAAATCTGATAGAATATAATAGACAACAAGTTTTAGATCAACAACTGCAGCGGAAACAACAATCCATTAGAAGAGTCAAGTAGAGAATGAATTCTACTATCTTCTAAGATTTAAAAGTCCATCATAAATATTTTATTCCTGTAACATCAATTAATATACATCTTGAATAAAATATTCATCTTTGCATTACAGGCCAAAGATATTCATTTGTATCACCAGTTGGTCATGTTCATCTCAACACCTGTTCATCTTTGCACTACGGGCCAAAGATATTCATCAGGTAATCATTCATTTTTGCACTTCAGGCGAAAGATATTCATCAAGTATCACCATTAATGACTGAGGATGATGAAAAATATTTTAGATAACGAATCCAGTACGATAAAAGGACAAAGTTTAAAGATTCGTACTTTAGATAATTCAAATTTAAAAATACTCCATAATAAAATATAATAGAGAAAAATTCAAGAATGACGATCAAAACATGGATATAATCAAAGATAGTAACCATAATAGACATTTGGGACAAAGAAGAGAACATTTTATTTTTCGGTGAATAGTGCCGTATTCGTAAATAGTGCCGTATACGTGAATAGTTACCCCGACACAAAAAGTTCTAAATTTGATAAAAAGTTTATACCAATATTTTCGCATAATGATATTGAAAGAAATAATATCATTTACGAAAAAATAACATCCCTTACCTCAAAATATAGTATTTTTGACCGAAATATCGGATATGACGCTGAAGGAAACTTGCACTAAATAACAACTCTCAAAGTATCTAAATACTCACAAAATACGCTTGATAATATAGAGAGAGAAAGAGAGAAAGCTTATGTTTCTGGAGTGATTTACAATTTTAACTCAGCACCCTATTTATAAAAAAATGCTAGCACGCCGAAGCAGACTTGACCTGTAACCTGATGGCTTTACCTGCTACTATTATCACCCACCACATTTAAAATAAAATTTCAGCACATTTTTTACCAACTAAAAGTGGGGCCCACCAATTCTAGAATTTTCTACCAAAATGATAAATTTAGAAACTTTAACAATTTCTGAATTAGTCACCTCTTAAAATTCATAACAAATCATGCGTTAATTTTTAACGGTTCAAAATTTATGGACATATACTTAACTTACATATGTATAACATATACAAAAATCACAACGATCCAACGGTCGGATTAAAATTATAACTCACGCAATAGAGCTTTAAGAACACTGTTTTGATTTTTTAAAACCTCTATTTTGACAAAATACTGATAAAATCCCTCAACACTAATTCCTTCATTTATAACCGCATAAATAAATCTATCATTTATATCCACATCAAATAAATATTTTCTTATCATATAAATCAATAATTAATTATTCATAAATAATATTACAAAATCACAATTATGACAACCAGGTCGTTCCCAAGAAAGAAGGGACTTTCTGATAAGAATTTTTCCTTACTGGCACGCAATTAGGTAACCAAACCTCTCTTTAGACAGAACTTCCTTAGACATTATCAATAATGCTATCTAATAATATTATTCAAATAATATGAATTATTGATCTGATAATGGAGATACTGTGCAGTGACAATTATTGAAACAACGATAATATAAAATATCAACGCAGCAATTATTGAACCAATAAAATAAAATATTGAACAGTAATTACTGTAACAATTATTAAGCTTCTTACGTAAGGATCAATAATTCAACAATACTATGCAATACCGTGTGCTACTGTGCACCCACGCGTATTACTGTATTTTAACCACCGGGTATTCCAACAGTGTTAACGGTAACGATTACGCCGTCATTTATAAAACTCAAATTTGTCGTTTTCTTCATCTGACAGTTATTCTGTTATGGGGCCCACAAATGACTGCGCCGTCATACGAATATTCCCCGACAACAAGAATATTCCACGACCAAACGAATTTTCCCCGACAAAATGAATATTTTATAACCACTTGCTTATTTTGCAAGATTTGCACATTTCACCCATAACCAAAGCATTATATCAAATTAATACCTTATTATTCAAAATAATAATTAGAGAAAATTTGATTTTATTTATAATAAGTTGGGGTCTTACAACCTCCTCTCCTTATGAAATTTCGTCTTCAAAATTGACGTACGTACCTGGTGTTTTGAAAAGGTGAGGGTACCTCGTTTTCATTTTCAATTTCAACTCCCAAGTCATTTCCTCAATAGCATGGTTCCTCCACAAAACCTTGACTTGTGGTATAACCTTTGTTTGTAGGATATGCTCTTTCCTATCCAATATCTTGACAGGTACCTCCTCGTATGTTAAATCTTCGGCTATCTCGTCTTGTTCTAACGTAATAATGTGGTTCGGGTCTTTCACATATTAACGAAGCATATATATGTGAAAAATATTATGAACACGAGACATGTTTGGAGGTAATGCGAGTCTATAGGCCACATTTCCTATTCGGTCAAGAATCTCAAATGGACCAACAAATCGTGGATTGAGCTTTTCTCTCTTCCTGAATCTTATAACTCCCTTACATGGACCAATACGTAATAGTACATGATCTCCAATATTGAATTTCACGTCCTTTCGATGAAAATCAACATAACTCTTTTGTCGATCTTGTGAGGTTTTTATACGTTGTCGAATCGTTTAGATCTTTTTCGTAGTCATACGTACCAACTCTGGTCCCAACAATATTACTTCACCCATCTCATCCCAACATACTGGAGATCGACATTTTCGTCCATATAATGCTTCGAATGGAGCCACACCTATACTTGCCTGATAACTGTTGTTATAAGAGAATTCCACCAGTGGCAAATACTTATCCCAACTTCCTTTAAAATCTAGGACATAGAGTCTTAATAGATCTTCAAGAGTTTGAATATTCCTTTTCGATTATCCGTCTGTTTGAGGATGGTATGCTGAACTGAACCGTAAATCCGTGCCCATAGCTTTCTGCAAGCTAACCCAAAATCGTGAAGTGAATCTTGGGTCACGATCCGAAACTATGGATACTGGCATGCCATACAATCGTACAATCTCATTTACATACATATGATCAAGACGTTCAAGAGAATAAGTCTCACGTATAGGCAAGAAATGAGCAGACTTGGTTAATTTATCAATAATAACCCAAATGGCATCTATGCCGTGAGAAACTTTGAGAAGACCCGCAGCGAAATCCATGGTAATGTGTTTCTACTTCCATTTCAGAATCTCAAGTGGTTGCAATGGACCCTTTGGCACTTGATGCTCCGCCTTTACTCATTGACAAGTTAAACACCTCGAGATAAACTCTGCGATCTTTCTCTTTATATTGCTCCACCAAAATGTATGTCGAAGATCATAGTACATTTTGGTACTCCCAAGATGGATTCCAATCGGTGTGTTGTGTGCCTCCATCATGATTCTATACTTCAAGTCAAAATCGTTAGGAACACAAAGTCTGGAGTGGACTCGAAGTATTCCTTCTTCATCGATTCTTACTTCTGGAATAGCACTTTCTTGCACTTTCTTCTTCATACGCATCAGCTCCAAGTCCGTAGCTTGAGCAGCTTTAACTTTATCGATATAAGTCGGTTCTACTCGTATATTTAATATCATCACGTGGGTACTTGGAGCTTTTAACTCTATCTCCATCCTTTATAAGTTGTACAAAATAGGTCTTTGTGTTCGACAATATCGCACTCGTACTCGTATATGATCTTCTACTCAACGCGTCAGCTACCACGTTCGCTTTTCTAAGATGGTATGGTCAGAACAGGTGCTGAAATGAGTTGCCTCTTGAGCTTTTGGAAAATCTTCTCGCATTCCTCGCTCCATACGAATTTTGTATCTTTCCGAGTCAGCTAAGTTAACGGAGTAGCGATTCGAGAAAATCCTTCCATGAATCTCCGATAGTAACCAGCTAAGCCTAGAAAGCTAGATATTTTGATTACTGACTTAGGTTGCTCTTAATTATGACTCATATCCCAATCTTGGATAGCACGTCACAATGGCGCCTATCAGTTTACCACCGCACGAATATGACGTCCCCTACGGAGAGTCTAGCTTCGATGCATTCCACAAAGAAAGTCACCAGATAGAGGCTCGGGTACCAACTTCTATAGTTGGGTTTTTAACTCCTGAAGTTCAATAGGAGCCATTTGATATGAATTTTTTTTGAAAAAGGGTTTTGTACCGGGTTCAAGGTCAATAAAGAATTCAACTTCATGTTCTGGGGGTAGACCGGGAAGTTCTTCAGGAAATACGTCAGGAAATTCACTAACAACAGAAATATCATTCAAATCTGACGTATTTGTGTTTAAATCCATGAAATGGGCTAAGAAAGCTTGACATCCGTTTTTCAATAAACGAATGACTTTATGGCTTGATATGAAAGTGTTTGACTTTAATGGTTTGGTTGCTTGAATTCGCATAACAAGTTGGTTAGGAATATGAAAACTAACAACCTTATGAAAACAATCAATTTTGGCATGATGAGTAGTTAACCAATCAATCCCTAAAATCACGTCAAATGCAAGTATCTTTAAAGAGATAAGATTAATAGGTAATGTGATTATGCCCACTTGGATCAAACAAGATTTATAAACAGTGGATATGATAAAAGTTTCTCCTAACGGAGTCTCCACATATAAGTTAAAGTCTAATTTTTTCGAAGTCAAGTTTAAACGTTGAGCACAAGCAGGGGAGATAAAAGAATGGGTAGAACCGGTATCTAACAGGGTATAGACTTCGTAAAAATTTATAATTAACTAACCCATGATACCTTCGTTCGGGTTCCTCGCATTTTGGGCAGTCACGATAAACGCTCTTCCAAAAACCACCGACTTTGTTTTGTCCATATAGTCCCTGCTGGACTTGATTTCACTATAGGACAAAATCGAGCTATATGACCGTCTTTTCCACAACTAAAACATACCTTGGAAGGCTGTGAACTGTTTGGACTTATATGTCCCTCCTCTCTGCATATGTAACATCTAACTGGCGGTCGTTCTCCTCCCCTAGAATTTGTTGTTGGTGCTGGTGCTGGTGCTGACGTCTTCCTGTCATCGATGAATCTCTTCTTTTTGAAATTTCTACTTGGCTCACCTCTCCTATTATCATGGCCACGATTACCACCTGAGTGGTTACCTCTTTTGTCCGTATTTTTTCCTCTGCGTTGGTTATCATTGCTCCGATGACTGCTTTCACCTGTATGACCCTGGTTGTGGTCTCTTGGTTGAACATACTTATTATCTCGCTCTAATAATTGAGCCCTGTTTACAACATCTGAATATAAAAAAAATTTATGAGAGATAAGATATTGCCGAATCTCGGGTTTTAGACCTCTCAGAAACATCCGCGTCATTTGTTCCTCATTCTCTACCAAATGAGGTACAAACCTGGATAACTGTGCGAACTTCGCCTCGTACTGAGACACAGTCATGTTATTTTGTTCTAGTGTGATAAACTCTACCTCCTTCATATGACGAATATTTTCAGGAAAGTACTTATCATTGAACAGCTTCTGAAATGTTTCCTAAGACATATTGAGTGCGACAGGCTGGGTACGCTTCACAGATTTCCACTAGTAATCTGCTTCACCACGAAACATAACGGTGGCGAATGGAACATTCTGTTCTTCTATGCATCCCAAGACATCGAATATCTTGGTAATTTGCTTGACCCACGTTTCCGCCTTAATCGGATCCTGCTTTCCCCAGAATTCTGGTAGTCCCAACTCTTTAAACTGCTTGGCTGTGGCAAACCGCGCGTTGCTATCATTTTCACCCGTATTTTGTACACGAGTCTCTCTCGTCTGATTTTATATGAACTGCAAAAAGCTTCTAAACATCCCATCATTCATCATTTGTTCGGTAGTGTTGTTTACAGGAGGAATATTGCCTTCCTGTTGCACGTTCTCTTGATTGGTGACTAAAGGTGTTTCCACAGTTTTATACGCTCCATTGTTAACATTTTCAGCTGCCATTCTTAAATACTGTCATACAACAAGGGTTAATTAAACAAATTAACATATCACATAATATCCCTATATTATGATCGACCAACAAATAAGCTTAGGTAGGACACACTAGCGAAGAATTTGCTCATCTCTCTCCTCCTAGTTTTATTCCCTAATCTCCGCCAGAGACCATATCCCTAAGCTCTGATACCAACTGTGACGCCCCCAAAATAGGTATACATCACCCATTCTGAGTCGCCAAATACATGGTACAGAAATAAATACAGCTTCATTACTACAATTGTCGTGCAAAATATGACAACACATAAACTGTGAGTTTAAATAAAATATTTTCTAATAGACAGTATTAAAACATAAAAGGAGTCCTCATTACAATTATTGATACCCTATTTTATAAAAATAGTGAGGACTATTAAAACAACTTTCTAGAACCATCACTCCATACCCCGGCTAGTTCCTGCTATATTCTCACCTCCTGAGAAGAAAAATGGAACAAAAAGGAAAAAGGTGAGCTCAACTAACGAAGTAAAGAATATTATGACTAAGATAATATACAACAAATTATCATTAGTCTTCAACAGGGAAAAATCTGATAGAATATAATAGACAACAAGTTTTAGATCAACAACTGCAGCGGAAACAACAATCCATTAGAAGAGTCAAGTAGAAAATGAATTCTACTATCTTCTAAAATTTAAAAGTCCATCATCAATATTTTATTCCTGTAACATCAATCAATATACATCTTAAATTAAATATTCATCTTTGCACTACAGGCCAAAGATATTCATTTGTATCACCAGTTGGTCATGTTCATCTCAACACCTATTCATCTTTGCACTACGGGCCAAAGATATTCATCAGGTAATCATTCATCTTTGCACTACAGGCCAAAGATATTCATCAAGTATCACCATTAATGACTGAGGATGATGAAAAACATTTTAGATAACGAATCCAGTACGATAAAAGGACAAAGTTTAGAGATTCGTACTTTAGATAATTTAAATTTAAAAATACTCCATAATAAAATATAATGTAGAAAAATTAAAGAATGACGATCAAAACATGAATACAATCAAAGACAGTAACCATAATAGACATTTGGGACAAAAAAGAGAAATATTTATTTTTCGGTGAATAGTGTCGTATTCGTGAATATTGTCGTATACGTGAATAGTGTCGTATACGTGAATAATAACCTCAACATAAAAAGTTCCAAATTTGATAAAAAGTTCATACCAATATTTTGGAATAATGATATTGAAAAAAATAATATCATTTACGAAAAAATAACATCCCTTACCTCAAAATATAGTATTTCTGACCGAAATATCGGATATGACGCTGAAGGAAACTTGCACTGACTAGCAACTCTCAAAGTATATAAATACTCACAAAATACGCTCGATAATATAGAGAGAGAAAGAGAGAAAGCTTATGTTTCTGCTGTAATTTTCAATTCTAACTCAGCACCCTATTTATAGGAAAATGTTAGCACGCCGAAGCAGACCTGACCTGTAACCTGATGGCTTTACCTGCTACTATTGCCAACCACCACATTTGAAATAAAATTTCAGCATATTTCTCACCAACCAAAAGTGGAGCCCACCAATTCTAGATTTTTTCACCAAAATGATAAATTTAGAAACTTCAACAATTTCTGAATCAGTCACCTTTTAAAATTCCTAACAAATCATGCGTTAATTTTTAACGGTTCAAAATTTGTGGACATATACTCAACTTATATATGTATAACATATACAAAAATCACAACGATCCAACGGTCGGATTAAAATTATAACTCACACAATAGAGCTTTAAGAACACTGTTTTGATTTTTTAAAACCTCCATTCCGACAAAATACTGATAAAACCCCTCAACACTAATTACTTCATTTATAACCACATAAATAATTCATCATTTATATCCACATCAAATAAATATTTCCTTATTGTGACGCCCCCAGAATAGGTATACAACACCCATTCTGAGTCGCCAAATACATGGTACAGAAAGCAAACTACAACTTCAATAATACAATTGTCGTGCAAAATACGACAACACATACTGTGAGTTTAAATACAAATATTGTCTTTTAGACAATATCCACACTCAAATAAATCCTCATTACAATTATTCAAACACTATTTTACAGAAATAGTGAGGACTGCTAATACATCTTTCTAGAACCATCACTCCATACCCCGACTAGATCCTGCTATGTTCTCACCTCCTGAGAAGAAAAATGGAACAAAAAGGAAAAGGGTGAGCTCAACTAGCCCAGTAAAGAATATTATGACTAAGATAATATACAACAAATTATCGTTAGTCTTCAACAGGGAAAAATCTGATAAAATATAATCGACAACAAGTTTTAGATCAACAACTGCAGCGGAAACAACAAACCATTAGAAGAGTCAAGTAGAGAAAGAATTCTACTATCTTCTAAGATTTAAAAGTCCATCATCAATATTTTATCCCTGTAACATCAATTAATAATCATTTTTAACCAAATATTCATCTTTGCACTACAGGCCAAAGATATTCATTTGTATCATCAGTCGGTCATGTTCATCTCAACACCTGTTCATCTTTGCACTACAGGCCAAAGATATTCATCAAGTAATTATACATCTTTGCACTACAGGCCAAAGATATTCATTTGTATCATCATTTAGGACTGAGGATGATGAAAAATATCTTAAAGAGAACGAATCCAATGAGACAGAAGGACAAATAGTAGGGATTCGTATAACAGTTTATCCAAGATCAATAATACTTCATAATAATCAATTGTGAAGCAGAATTCAAAAATAAAGATCAAAACATGGATACAATCAAAGATAGTAACCATAATAGACATCTTGGACAAAAAGGGAAAATTTTATTTTTCGGTGAATAGTGTCGTATTCGTGAATAGTACCGTATACGTGAATAGTGCCGTATACGTGAATAGTAACCCCGACACAAAAAGTTCCAAATTTGATAAAAACTCATATCAATATTCCAGCATAATGATATTGAAGAAAATAATATCATTAAGAAGAAAATAATATCCCTTACCTCAAAATATCAGTACTTCTGGTCGGAATACCGGTATAAGGCTGAAAGAAACTTGCTCTGATGAATAGAAACTCTCAAAGTATCTAAATACTCACAAAATACACTCAATAATCTAGAGAGAGAAAGAGAGAAAACTTGTTTCTGGTGTAATTTTCAATTCTAACTTAGCCCTCTATTTATAGGAAAATTTTGGTAGGTTTGACCTGCAACCTGATGGCTTTACCTGCTACTATTCCCACCTACCACATTTGAAATATAATTCAGCACATTTCTTCACCAACCACAAGTGGGGCCCACCAATTCTAGAATTTTCCACCAAAATGATAAACTCCGAAAATTCAACAATTTCTGAACCAGTCATCTTGTAAAATTCATAATAAATCATACGTTCATTTTTAACGGTTCAAAATTTGTGGACATATACTCAACTTATATATGTATAACATATCCAAAAATTACCACGATCCAACGGTCGGATTAAAAATTATAACACCCGCAATATTTCTCAAAAATCCTGATTTGTAATACCTCCATTCCAACAAAAATATGGATAAAAACCTCAACATTAACTCCTTCATTTTTAACCACAAAAATATATATCCCTCATTTATATCCACATAAAATAAATATTTCCTTATCATATGAATCAATAATTAATTATTCATAAATAATATTACAGAATCACATTTATGACAACCAGGCCGCTCCCAGGAAAGAGGGGGCTTTCCAATAAGGATTTCTCCTTACTGGCGCGCAATTAGATGACCAAACCTCTCCTTAGACAGAACTTTCTAGACATTGCCAATAATGTTATCTAATAATATTATTCAAATAATATGAATTATTGATCTGATAAATGAAAATACTGTGCAGCAATAATTATTGAAACAACAATAATATAAAATATCAATGCAGCAATTATTGAACCAATAAAATAAAATATTGAACAGTAATCACTGTAACAATTATTGAGTAGTGCCTTCTTACGTACGAATCAATAATTCAACTATACTGTGCAATCCGTGTGCTACTATGCAACCACGCGTATTACTGTATTTTAACCACTGGGTATTCCAACAGTGTTAACGGTAACAACTACGCCGTTATTTGTAAAAACTCAAATTTGTCGTTTTCCTTCACCCGACAGTTATTCGTTATGGGGCCCACAAATAGCTGCGCCGTCGTACGAATATTCTCCGACAGAAAGAATATTCCACGACCAAACGAATATTCCCCGACAACAATGATTATTTTATAACCACTTGCTTATTTTGAAAAAAAAAAATTCATATTTCACCCATAACTTTAAAATTTTATCAATTTAACCATTTACTGAATAGAAAAATTGAATACTTTTATTTCATAAAATTCGGGGTCTTACAATCTCCCCTCCTTATGAAATTTCGTCCCCGAAATTTACGTACCTGGTATTTCAAAGAGTTGAGAATACCTTACTTTCATTTCAGATTCCATCTTCCTTATCATCATGATTTCTCCATTGCTCATCTCCTGTATTTCAGATATCTTTCTAGAATACAGCTTCAAAACAAGGGTTAATTTAACAAATTAACATATCACATAATATCTCGATATTATGACTGACCAACAAATAAGCTTAGGTAGGACACACTAGCGAAGGATTTACTCATCTCTCCCCTCCTAGTTATATTCCCCGATCTCCGCCAGAGATCATATCCTCAAGCTCTGATACCACCTGTGACAACCCCAAAATAGGTCCATTCCACCCAACCCATTTTGAGTCGCCAAATACATGGTACAGAAAGCAAACTACAACTTCAATAATACAATTGTCGTGCAAAATACGACAACACATACTGTGAGTTTAAATACAAATATTGTCTTTTAGACAATATCCACACTCAAATAAATCCTCATTACAATTATTCAAACACTATTTTACAGAAATAGTGAGGACTGCTAATACATCTTTCTAGAACCATCACTCCATACCCCGACTAGATCCTGCTATGTTCTCACCTCCTGAGAAGAAAAATGGAACAAAAAGGAAAAGGGTGAGCTCAACTAGCCCAGTAAAGAATATTATGACTAAGATAATATACAACAAATTATCGTTAGTCTTCAACAGGGAAAAATCTGATAAAATATAATCGACAACAAGTTTTAGATCAACAACTGCAGCGGAAACAACAAACCATTAGAAGAGTCAAGTAGAGAAAGAATTCTACTATCTTCTAAGATTTAAAAGTCCATCATCAATATTTTATCCCTGTAACATCAATTAATAATCATTTTTAACCAAATATTCATCTTTGCACTACAGGCCAAAGATATTCATTTGTATCATCAGTCGGTCATGTTCATCTCAACACCTGTTCATCTTTGCACTACAGGCCAAAGATATTCATCAAGTAATTATACATCTTTGCACTACAGGCCAAAGATATTCATTTGTATCATCATTTAGGACTGAGGATGATGAAAAATATCTTAAAGAGAACGAATCCAATGAGACAGAAGGACAAATAGTAGGGATTCGTATAACAGTTTATCCAAGATCAATAATACTTCATAATAATCAATTGTGAAGCAGAATTCAAAAATAAAGATCAAAACATGGATACAATCAAAGATAGTAACCATAATAGACATCTTGGACAAAAAGGGAAAATTTTATTTTTCGGTGAATAGTGTCGTATTCGTGAATAGTACCGTATACGTGAATAGTGCCGTATACGTGAATAGTAACCCCGACACAAAAAGTTCCAAATTTGATAAAAACTCATATCAATATTCCAGCATAATGATATTGAAGAAAATAATCTCATTAAGAAGAAAATAATATCCCTTACCTCAAAATATCAGTACTTCTGGTCGGAATACCGGTATAAGGCTGAAAGAAACTTGCTCTGATGAATAGAAACTCTCAAAGTATCTAAATACTCACAAAATACACTCAATAATCTAGAGAGAGAAAGAGAGAAAACTTGTTTCTGGTGTAATTTTCAATTCTAACTTAGCCCTCTATTTATAGGAAAATTTTGGTAGGTTTGACCTGCAACCTGATGGCTTTACCTGCTACTATTCCCACCTACCACATTTGAAATATAATTCAGCACATTTCTTCACCAACCACAAGTGGGGCCCACCAATTCTAGAATTTTCCACCAAAATGATAAACTCCGAAAATTCAACAATTTCTGAACCAGTCATCTTGTAAAATTCATAATAAATCATACGTTCATTTTTAACGGTTCAAAATTTGTGGACATATACTCAACTTATATATGTATAACATATCCAAAAATTACCACGATCCAACGGTCGGATTAAAAATTATAACACCCGCAATATTTCTCAAAAATCCTGATTTGTAATACCTCCATTCCAACAAAAATATGGATAAAAACCTCAACATTAACTCCTTCATTTTTAACCACAAAAATATATATCCCTCATTTATATCCACATAAAATAAATATTTCCTTATCATATGAATCAATAATTAATTATTCATAAATAATATTACAGAATCACATTTATGACAACCAGGCCGTTCCCAGGAAAGAGGGGGCTTTCCAATAAGGATTTCTCCTTACTGGCGCGCAATTAGATGACCAAACCTCTCCTTAGACAGAACTTTCTAGACATTGCCAATAATGTTATCTAATAATATTATTCAAATAATATGAATTATTGATCTGATAAATGAAAATACTGTGCAGCAATAATTATTGAAACAACAATAATATAAAATATCAATGCAGCAATTATTGAACCAATAAAATAAAATATTGAACAGTAATCACTGTAACAATTATTGAGTAGTGCCTTCTTACGTACGAATCAATAATTCAACTATACTGTGCAATCCGTGTGCTACTATGCAACCACGCGTATTACTGTATTTTAACCACTGGGTATTCCAACAGTGTTAACGGTAACAACTACGCCGTTATTTGTAAAAACTCAAATTTGTCGTTTTCCTTCACCCGACAGTTATTCGTTATGGGGCCCACAAATAGCTGCGCCGTCGTACGAATATTCTCCGACAGAAAGAATATTCCACGACCAAACGAATATTCCCCGACAACAATGATTATTTTATAACCACTTGCTTATTTTGAAAAAAAAAATTCATATTTCACCCATAACTTTAAAATTTTATCAATTTAACCATTTACTGAATAGAAAAATTGAATACTTTTATTTCATAAAATTCGGGGTCTTACACTTATCATATAAATCAATAATTAATTATTCATAAATAATATTACAGAATCACAATTATGACAACTAGGTCGTTCCCAAGAAAGAGGGGGCTTTTCGATAAAGATTTCTCCTTACTGGCGCGCAATTAGGTGACCAAACCTTTTCTTAGACAAAATTTCCTTAGACATTGTCAATAATGCTATCTAATAATATTATTCAAATAATATGAATTATTGATCTGATAATGGAGATACTGTGCAGTGACAATTATTGAAACAACAATAATATAAAATATCAACGCAACAATTATTGAACCAATAAAATAAAATATTGAACAGTAATTACTGTAACAATTATTGAGCTTCTTACGTAAGGATCAATAATTTAACAATACTATGCAATACCGTGTGCTACTGTGCACCCACACGTATTACTGTATTTTAACCACCGGGTATTCCAACAGTGTTAACGGTAACGATTACGCCGTTATTTATAAAACTCAAATTTGTTATTTTCTTCATCCGACAGTTATTCTGTTATGAGGCCCGTAAATGACTGCGTCGTCGTACGAATATTCCCCGACAGCTAGAATATTCCACGACCGAACGAATATTCCCCGATAAAATGAATATTTTATAACCACTTGCGTATTTGGCAAGATTTGCACATTTCACCCATAACAAATGCATTATATCAAATTAACACCCTATTATTCAAAATAATAATTAGAGGAAATTTAATTTTATTTATAATAAGTTATCTGAAGGAACCGAACCGAGATTTAAGATGGATAAGGAAGGAATACTGAGATTTGAGAGTAGAATTTGGGTACCGCCACTACAAGAGATTAAGGAAGATATTTTAAGCGAGGCTCATAGTTCACGATATTCGATTCACCCTTGTAGTACCAAGATGTACCAAGATCTTAGACAACATTTTTGGTGGCCGAATTTGAAGCGTGATGTTGCAGAATTTGTTGCCAAATGTCTGACCTGTCAGAAAGTGAAAGCGGAACATCAGAGACAGAGTGGATTGCTACAACCGTTAGAGATCTCAGAGTAAAAATGGGAACATATTACAATGGACTTCGTGGTTGGCCTTTCGACGACTCAGAAAGGCTACGATGCAGTATGGGTTATCATTGACCGACTGACAAAAAATCTGCACACTTCCTTCCGATCAAAATAAGATTCAACTTAGATCAGTTGGCCAGGCTATACGTAAAAGAGATTGTTTCGAGGCACGGAGTTCCGGTATCAATTGTTTCAGATAGGGATCCGCGCTTCACATCAAATTTCTGGAAACGTCTTCAGGAATGCATGGGTACGCAATTGCGAATGAGTACAGCTTACCACCCTCAAACAGACGGACAGAGTGAGAGAACGATTCAGACATTAGAAGGTATGCTAAGAGCCTGTGTGATGGACTTTAAAGGAAATTGGGATGATCACCTACCATTAGTAGAGTTCGGCTACAACAACAATTACCACGCTAGTATAGGCATGCCGCCTTACGAAGCGTTATACGGCAGAAAGTGCAGAACTCCCCTTTACTAGGATAAAGTTGGTGAAAGACAATTGCTAGGGCCAGAATTAGTACAGCAGACGACATAAATAGTCAAAGTAATCCGAGCACGACTGGTAGAGGCTCAAGATCGACAGAAGAAATACGCTGATCCACATCGTAAAACTATCGAGTTTGAATCAGGTAGTTATGTTTTCTTGAAGGTCTCTCCCTGAAAAGGGAAGATCAGGTTCGGAAAGAAAGGAAAATTGAGCCTAAGATTCATTGGACCCTTTGAAGTACTGAGAAGAATCGGAGAAGTTGCGTACGAGGTAGCCTTACCTCCAGCACTTGAGAATGTCCACAACGTCTTCCATGTTTCTGTATTACGACCATACAAAGCCGATTACAAGCATGTAATTGAATACAAACCCCTGCATTTTGAGAAAGACTTATCTTATGAAGAAATTCCTGTCCAAATTGTCGACCGAAAAGAACAAGTTCTCAGAAATAAAGTTATACCTTCTGTTAAGGTAATTTGGAGGAACCACAATGCTGAAGAAGCTATGTGGGAACTCGAAGAGAATATGATAAAGAATTACCCTCATTTATTTACTTAAATTATGTGTAAGCAATTCTGGGGACAAAAACTTTGTAAGGGGGGAGAATGTAATGGGTCAAAATTATTGAGTCGTGATTCTTGGGACAGAATCCTTTTAAGGGGGGAAAGATGTGACGAACTAGAATTTTGTAATTTGATTTTAATATTTATTGAATTAAATAAATATTTTTTCGATGATTTAATTATTGGATTAAATAATTATTTGATACAAATGTGGTAGATTAATTTAATTATATGCGTTACATTTATTAAATTAATGTAGAGAATAATTATTATTCAAGTATGTAATTATGTGAGCTTATTGAATTAAATGAAATATTTAATTAAGTATGATGTTATTTAAGTAAATTAATTATTAATTAGAGAGTTAATAATTTGACATTAATTATTAATGAGAAAATTAATTATATGATTCCGTGAATTTATGAGAGATTATTATATGTTATTTAATTAATTTAAATAAGATATTTGAATTGGGTGTGACATGAATTAAACTATATGATAAAAGATTTTATTAAAATAAAGAGCTTTGAACTTAGTTTGCTAGCCAAATGTGGCCTTAGGAGGAGTTGGGGGCAGTTAAACTACGAATGGAATATCTGACCTCAACTCTGCGCATAAAGGTTCAGTCGAGTTAATGTACGTATTCTTATTTATTTGCTAAGTTGAGAGTCAGAGAGAATTCAAGAGAAAGTTCAGAGGATTTGTTAGAATTCAGTAATTGAAGAAAGAATCTAAGTCTACGTATATATATACTTTATTCTCAGGGTAATCTCTCATTCCTAAATTTCTATTTCACGTATTCAAGTTTTATAAAAATGGCTTTCAAAACTTCTGTTAATCTCTGTGAATTGGGAATTGGTGTTATTATAAGGAAATGTGTAATAATTCGAGAAGTATATCATGTTATATATATATATATATATATATATATATATATATATATATATATATATATACATGATTCCATATCATAAGTTTCATAATACGATGACTTGTTATTTCAAAATTCACAGAGTTTAGATTTTTGGCCTTATGACCCTTATACGTAATTTTAGTGTCCCAAACATAAATATTTTTATAAAATTTACACTCGTATATTATTGTGCATGTTGATACGAAGAGACCAAAGTTTAAATGAACGGATTCGGTGTTATAACGAATCCGTAGTGTCAATTTTTATGATTTATGTTCAAAACTTCAATAACATCAAGAACAGTGGAAAATTTTATGTTTTAATTCTGTGATTATGTGTTTTAGTGGATTAAAATTACTCTATAAGTGTTGGGTAATGATTATGTATAAATTATAACATGTGGGTATGTGCAAATTGGTGAAATTAGTGTTTAAAAAGTGTTGATTTCGCTGAATTCTGTGTTCGTCGCGAACTGGAAATTCAGAGTCTGGGGTTTCGCGCCGCGGCGCCAACTCCCAGTTCATTTCTCGCGCCGCAGCGCCAAGTACCAGGCCGCAGCGCCAAGACTCAATACAAAAGTGGCGCCGCAGCGCCACTTAGCAGAATGTCCAGAAAATATTTTTTTTTAGCATTCAAATATGGAAAGGTGTTAGCAACTTAGTCTAATGATTATAAAAATTTGTTAGACATATTATAAGATGTTAAATTAAATTCTTAGCACATCCATAACATAATTGCTTGTGGATCGAATTAATGAATGCATAATTAGCTTGTTATTCATGAGGTATAAATTATGTGACAAAGTGGTAAATTAACCAAGTATAGTCAATAATCAAAGAAGACAAAGAGAATGAGTTTATGATGATTAGTTAAGTTATAATTAACTGGTATTGTGGATGTGAATGGTATGTAGGATTAAATTCAAAGAACGTGCTTAGTTAAAGTGTAATCTTCGCACGAGGCAAGTTTCCTAACCCTACTTGTCATTATTGTTCAAGATTATTATTTACCTCGAGTAAATTATCATTACTATTATTCAAGTTTAAATGTTATATTAAAGATTGATTATCTTTTCAAAGCATGATTCAGTTATACAATAATCGTTCTATTGTATACTTCTTGAGATTATTATTCAAATCGAATATGATTATTGTTGAATCTGTTAGACTAGTGAACCTTATTGATTCAACTAGTCCTTAGTTGACGAACGTTCTAAATTTCAGAACCCTTATTGAATTATCCAAATCAAACTTCTTTTGGTGCGGACTCGAATGTCAAACTGAGATGAACAACCCTGTAAAGGGATTTACTTATGCGTTAGCGTTAAGATATTGTGCACAGTATGGTACTAAGGGCTGATCCTCCTAAGTACGAGAAGAAAGGTCCATAGTCTTATGACTGTTAAAGGTTTCAAGTATAACCCTTGATAACCTAGGACATAGTTCAAGGTCTTATGACCCTCAGAAATCTTTTGATTCTTGTTATTCATTCTTGATTCAAAAGTTGTGCTTTTATTCAGATGTCTTTGATTCACTCGCATGTTATTATACTATTATGTCATTGTTATACTTGTGGGCAATAGTGCTTACTCTTGCTTATTAATAATATTGTAGTTAAGAACGAAAGAACCGATGAACCTTCCACTAGTAAAGGTAAGGGCAAAGTTAGTAAGTGATGAAGACTTGTTATTTTATTGATGATTTATTTATGTTTAGACTTGATTTAATGATGTTGTTTAAGACTTATTGTTTATATTTCTGCACAGATGTTTAAGGTTAGTTTAACCTGGGATTTGTATTATTATTCGGATGTTGTAACCCTTAAGGGGAAGATTTTATTTCTATCTATTCCATGGTTTGTATTTTTTATGGGTAGATAGATAGATGATATTTGTATAATGAACACCAAATCCCGTGGAATCGAAGTACCCGAATTTGGGGGTGTCACAAGTTGGTATCAGAGCCGTAGGTTATGAACCTTAGGTGGGGGAACAACCTTAGGTAGTAGCCTTATAGAAAGAAGATAGTAATGGAAAACTTTTATCGAGTTCTAAGAAATGAATTTTTGTAATTCATTGAAGTTAATAAAATATATTATGTGTTTATGTGTTAAAGTTTGCGTTAGATGATACGACTTAGTAACTAAAACTTAAAAAATTTTGTTGTCAGGATGTCGAATGTTGGAGAAGCTAGTCAAGCTGGGGTAGAAGAACCCCGAGTACCTATAGTACTTACAGAGGAGGAAACCCGAGACATCCATGTCGTTAGGGAATAGCTGGTACAGAAGGAGTCATCTCCATTGATCACCGTTGTTGGTCAGGAGCATGAGCCCGAGACTGATCCTGAGGAGGATCCTGAGGAAGAGTTTGATGAGGAAGAGGAAGAAGAGGAGTTACCATGGTACACTGTTGATGCTGAGATGTATGACACGTTATACGACCGTAACGTCGAATTACAAGACGAGGTTCAGGAATTGACTGAGCGAGTGATAGTTCAGCAGTCTACTCTAGAGGGAGATTTCGACTCTTCACTCACGATTGGGAAATGTAGAATGGGATTTGGTCCATGAGAAGGGTCAAACCGAGGATAAGACCGAGGAGATAGAGAAGCTGAAAAAGGAACTGAAGGAAACCTCCGGAAGACTGAAAATAGTAGAGGAAGGATGGGTAAGAGAATCACGTCGAGCTGATCGTGCAGAAGATGATAGTCGTGCAAAGAAGGCGAAGATTGGGGAGACATACTCTATACTTAACAAGGCAATGAATGAGACTCAAGATCGAGTTTTGAGGTATCCCATCCAGTTCGAAGGACTTCAATTGTATATGATGGATCGCAGGACGATGTATCACATCTTAGAAGAGGAGCGTAGCAAGGCTATTCAGTACCTTGATCGGCAGTGATATAATTTGCTTAATTATGTGAAGAACTTAATTAGTTTTTACCGATGTATTTATGAACAAAGGAATAGTTTAAATGTTTTAAATCCTGTGGATTCTTTATTCCAGGATAGTTGATGTAAATAGCAGTTATGCTATCGTTTAATGTTAAAACTTTTGATCTAATGAAAATATATCAAGTTATTTGAGATGATGTATTAAATGAGTATGTTAATTGTTAAGAAATGCCTTAACTAGAGAAATAAATAAAGTTCTAATAAGCGTTTATTTAACAGAAAAATGCCACCAAGGAGAAGACAACAACGTCAACCGGCTCAGGAAGAGTCAACCAATAATAACAATAACGCCAATGCTAATCCCGTTCAGCAGTTGGTGAACTTACTAACTGGAGCCATGAATAATCAACCTCAAGCTCCACCAAACACAACGTTTAAAGACTTCAAGGCGGTGGGACCGCCAGAGTTCAAAGGTTCCATGAACCCAATCGAAGCTCAAACGTGGGTTATGGAGATGGAGAAGGTTTTCGACGTTGCTAGGGTTAGAGAAGACCAGAAGACCGCTTTTGTAACGTTTATGCTAAAGTCTGAGGCTAGCTACTGGTGGCAAGCAAACAAAGTGCGAGGAGGTGAAGGTGTAATTACGTGGGGGAGATTTAAAGAGATGTTTTTCGAAATGTGCTTCTCAACTAGTTCGCAGAATCAGATGGAGGTTCAATTTCTAGAACTGAAGTAGGGAAACATGAGCGTACCTGACTACGCGGCTAAATTCAACGAGTTGGCAAGGTTCGCCTTGTGACACCCCCAAATCCTGGTACTTCATTTCCTCAAGATTTGGTGTTCACGTAATCAAAACATTCATTATTAACTACCCAATTGATAAAATTGAATAAATAAAACCTGCCCATACAGGATTAAACTTAAATAAAAATCTCCCAGGTTATCTAACCTTTACAAACAATCATTCAAATGCGAAAAATTAAATAACTTAATTACAATCTTTAAACAAGTCTGAAAATAAACTATTCAATCTATTACAGGTCTTCAGCATTGTTTCATCTTTTTCTTCCCTTTACTGGTGCTAGGTACATCACCAGTTTCAACCTTAGCTGTAAGAAATTTTACAGGCAAGAGTGAGCAAACAAGGGCCACTTGAAAGAACAATAAGTAAATCAGTTAACTTTACATCATGTACTAACATTAAGTTTAATAGAACTGAACAATAAATTCTATTACTTTTTTTAAAAACTTTAATCAATTACTGAGGGTCTAATGACCACGAATCATGTCCACAGTTATAAGTAATTTTTCAACTTAAACTTTAACAGTCATAAGACTATAAGGACTTCACGTACTTAGGGGGATCAACCCTTCGTAAAATGTATTGTGCACAATCATTTCAACGCTAAGCGTAAACTCTTATAAAAGAGTTGTTCTTCTCAGTATTTAGAATACAAGTCCGTACCAAAGTGAGTTTAGTTTGGATACATCATGGGGTAATTTAGAATTCAACGGTAATCAACTAAGGGTTAGTTGATTACAAACAACGTAACTGTATACTATGGAATAATCATAGTTGAATTGATATTTATAAACTAACATCATGCTTTAGGAATAATTTAATAGCATAATCATGGAATAATCATAACATGCATCCTCATAAACTAATAGATACACGAGCTTAATCAACAATAAATAATCTAACTCTACGAAAGTGTAAAGTTAGCAATTTGTACAATAGAAATGGAATTAAAGCGATAATGTGTTTAACGAATTCAAACTTGCACAATGAAGTTTTGAGTTAGAGAACTTGTATAAGTATAACATAACAGTGAAAAGTAACCTTGCTGAATAATAAAGTAGAAAAGGTTAGGGAACTTGCCTCGCGTGTAGGTTAAACAATTACTATTCACGTTCACCCCAAGTCCTACACATACCATATGCATTGATAATACACATTAGCTACACTAACATTACCTTTATGAGTTCCTTTATTACTCTTAGTATAGCTACTAACTAAGTTTAAGTTTAAACAACAGCACATCTTTCATGAACATTATTTTTTTAGCTTTATTACAACTACCTAAATGATCATGCCATTGCACCACATGTACATTCACAACTTGATACAACATCCTAATACATGTCCAACATGTTATCATTAAGTTATACTAATACCCAAAGGGTTGCACTTGCATTCGTGCATCCCGACGCCCTCCGATTGGCTTTAAATACACAATAGTTCTAAAGATGGCCATTTTTACTACTGTTAAAGACCTCAAATTAAAAAACTTAAAGAATAAAAGTTGTAGGTCTACTCGTCCTCTTTCCGAATCATCTTGAATTACCTAAATCGGAGTTCGTATGAAAACGTTATGGCCATTTTACTACAGGAGGTCAAAACTACCCAACTAGGCCACTTTTCCGGCGCCGTGGCGCGGAACAGTGGCGCTGGGGCACGAGCATCGGCGCTGGGGCGCGAGCTACGGCCCATTTTGGCGCTGGGGCGCGAAAATTGGCGCCAGGGCGCGAAAATTGGCGTTGGGGCGTGAATTTTGACGCTGGGGCGCCGAAACTCAGAGAAACCAACCACGAAGAACAGAGCCAAAACTACTGTCTTAATTTCTTAACAACAATTCACCCCAACAACATGTATAAATAATATAACTTACACATAATTGCTATCAATCATCCATATATCCATCACCAATCATTAATTATCAATACCAAAAACTAATTCTTTGAAACACTGTGTTTTAAAGTAAAAATCCATTGATGAAATATAAATTACAGTGAACGAAAATTTCCATTGTTATCAACAAATTTTGATTCCTTTGAAATACAACTATACCAACATAACATATTAACATGTATAGTTCAATTCCTCAGTTAGCATACAATTTATAGAATCACATACAAATACTAAATTAACACAACTTAAACCATAATTTTAGAAAATTAAATACTAGAATAACATATTTTAAAACCCAAAAACTCCATTTTTGATATTTTTCATAAAAATCAACACTGTGATTTTGTTATTCAACCAAAACAGAAATTTCAAAGCATCATAATTATGTTTTTACATCCTCTAACAATTCTAACAATCAATTTATCCATTTAACAACAATTAAAACTTTAATTTCTATTTTAAAATAGTCATATTCATACATATTGTCATATGAACACTCTGTAATATATTTTCTTCCACAAAACACATATATGCATGAACTAATTTCTCTATAATCATATATAAGTTCATAGTACAACCATATAATCAATAATCATGCCAAACCATATACATAACAACAATTTATCTTTTATAAAATTTTCACAGAGACTTTTTGGGAAGAAAAAAAAAACTTTTAGAGCTTACAAAAGAAAAGATGGCCTACCTTGGATTATGAAGAAGATGATACTCTACTCTTTGATTATCAAACTTTTTCTCCAAAACCTGAAAAACAACTCTCAATTCTCTCAAAATCCTCTCAAACCTTTCTCTGTGCTCTTCTTCTTCTCTATTTTCCTTCTTCTGAACTCTTTTCTCTCTCTAACATACGTACTAAAATATAACGTATATAATTATAATTATAATAATTGTATATTATAAATATAAGACATATAACTGACATCAGTTAAAGGTTTTGAAAATCAAAAGCCATAAGGCTTGTTTGGTTAGTCTAAATAAAATAACTCATTAATCTTTATGCCTTGTTTGGTAAAACTCAATTAGATAAAGAGTTATTATGCCATAAGACATGTTTGGTAAAACCACATTAAACTCTTTTAATTTATTTTGGTAACTCCTATATAGCAAGGTTATTAGTCACACCTTTATTAAATTAATAAATCAATTAAACGTTAATCTATTAAATTACTTTAACACATAAACAATTATAATTCTTTTTACAATTATAATTTCATTTAATCAACTAACATTTCAAACTACAATTTCTCATTTAAATATTATTATTTATTTAAAATCATTATAAGCTCTCTAGCTTATTAAATTAAACTCCATTATTATAAAATCTCATAATAATTAATTTATTTAGCTCCTTAATTATTTCCTCAACAAATAATTAATTAAATCACATCAACTCAAATTGCCATATAATTCAATAAATATTTAATATTGCCAATAAATATTTAATATTTAATATTTAATTATTTATTCAACAAATAATTAAATAAACCACATCACTCAAATTGAACAATTAGTTATTCAACAATAACATATCCAATAAATATTTATATAAATCAATAAATATTTATAACTTACATTTAAAAAAATATGGAATGTTACATCATTCCCCTCTTAAAAGGATTCTGTCCTCAGAATCACAACTCAAACAACACATTCGCTACATTCTTCCCTACTTACAAAGATTCTGTCCTCAAAATCGAAGACACAGATTAAACAAATAACTCAGGGTATTCTTTCAATATTTTCTCTTCGAGTTCCCACGTTGCTTCTTCAGCGTTGTGGTTCCTCCAAATCACCTTCACAGAAGGTATCACTTTATTCCTGAGCACTTGTTCTTTCCTGTCGACTATCTGTATAGGAACCTCTTCATAAGATAAATCTTTCTCGAACTGCAACGGTTCGTACTCGATTACGTGCTTGTAATCGGGTTTATATGGTCATAACACCGAAATGTGAAAAACATTATGAATATTTTCCAACCCTGGAGGTAGAGCTACCTCGTAAGCCACTTCTCCCACTCTTCGCAGCACTTCAAAGGGTCCAATAAACCTCGGGCTTAGCTTTCCCTTTTTACCGAAACGAATTTTCCCCTTCCAAGGAGAAACTTTTAGAAATACATAGCTTCCTACGTCAAATGCACGATCTTGCCTGTGTTGATCAGCATACTTCTTCTGTCGGTCTTGAGCTGCTACCAATCTTATCCTGATGAGTTTGATAACCTCAGCAGTTTGTTGCACCAATTCTGGTCCTAACAGTTGACGTTCACCAACTTCATCCCAGTACAGTGGAGTTCTACACTTTCTGTCGTATAACGCTTCGTAAGGCGGCATGCCGATACTCGCGTGATAACTATTATTGTAGGCAAATTCCACCAACGGTAATTGCTCATCCCAGCTTCCTTTGAAATCCATGACGCATGCTCTCAACATATCTTCTACTGTCTGGATCGTTCGTTCGCTTTGGCCATCTGTTTGCAGATGATATGCCGTACTCATTCGCAACTGTGTTCCCATACATTCTTGTAGTCTCTTCCAGAAGTTTGATGCGAACCTCGGATCTCTGTCTGACACAATTGACACTGGAACTCCATGTCTTGCAACGATCTCTTTAATATATAGTTTTGCCAGCTGATCAAGATTGAATCTAATCTTTATTGGTAAAAAGTGTGCAGATTTTGTCAGTCTGTCTACTATTACCCAAATCGCATCGTATCCTTTCTGAGTAGTTGGAAGACCCACCACAAAATCCATCGTGATATGCTCCCACTTCCATTCCGGTATTTCCAACGGTTGAAGCAATCCGCTGGGTCTTTGATGTTCGGCTTTTACTCTCTGACATGTTAAGCACTTCGCTACACATTCTGCGACGTCCCTTTTCATATTTGGCCACCAAAAATGTCGGCGCAAATCTTGATACATTTTCGTGCTCCCTGGATGAATTGAATATTTTGAGCTATGAGCTTCGATCAAAATTTCTTCTTTCAGTTCTGGTGCTGCTGGAACCCAGATTCTTCCCTCGTACCGTAGTAATCCTTCGGTATCGACCTTGTATTTCGTATTGTTACCATCAACCACATTCTCTTTTATCTTTCCACATTCTTCATCTTGTAACTGAGCGTTTTTCACCTTGTCCAGTAAAGTTGGACCTGCTTCTAGATGAAATAGTCGTTCATCGGTTTCCTGTGGAAATTTGATTTCCAGTTCTAACTTTGTCATTGCTGAAATGAGCTCCTCCTGAGTTGTTATCAGCATTAATTTTTCCCGACCTTTCCTGCTTAAAGCATCTGCAACCACATTCGCTTTGCCCGGATGATAAAAGATCTCACAATCGTAATCCTTTATCAATTCCATCCATCTCCTCTGACGCATGTTCAGGTCCTTCTGATTGAAAATATACTTCAGACTTTTGTGGTCTGTGTAGATCTCACATTTCTCTCCATACAAATAATGTCTCCATATCTTGAGAGCAAATACCACTGCAGCCAATTCTAAATCATGAGTCGGGTAACCTTTCTCGTAATCCTTCAGTTGTCTTGATGCATAGGCAATAACTCTGCCGTTCTGCATAAGAACACAACCTAACCCTTTGTGTGAGGCATCACTATACACCACAAAATTTCCTGTATTATCTGGCAGGGTTAACACAGGTGCCATACTTAGCTTCTTCTTCAAATCTTGGAAGCTCTCTTCACATTTCTCCGTCCACACGAATTTCACAGCTTTTCGTGTCAAATTTGTTAACGGAGTGGCTATCTTAGAAAAATCTTGTATAAATCTTCTATAATAACTGGCCAGCCCCAAGAAACTCCTCACCTCCGAAGGTGTTCTTGGTTGTTCCCAATTGATTACAGCTTCCACTTTCGATGGATCTACTGAAATCCCATCTTTGTCAATCACATGACCCAAAAATTGTACACGGTCGAGCCAAAATTCACACTTAGTGAATTTCGCGTATAAATTTTCCTTTCTTAGTGTCTCCAATGTCAGACGTAAATGTTCCACGTGTTCTTCTTGAGTTTTGGAATACACCAGAATGTCGTCGATAAACACCACTACGAACTTGTCTAAAAATAGTTTAAATACCCTGTTCATCAAATCCATGAACGCGGCAGGGGCATTTGTTAAACCAAAAGACATCACCAGAAACTTGTAATGTCCATACCGAGTTCTGAATGCCGTTCGTGGTATATCCTCCTTCCTCACTTTCAACTGGTGATACCCACTTCTCAAATTAATTTTCGAAAAGTATTTAGCACCCTTCAACTGGTCAAACAAGTCATCTATTCTTGGCAACAGGTATTTGTTTTTAATAGTGACTTTGTTTAACTCCCTGTAATCAATGCAAAGACGCATTGATCCGTCCTTCTTCTTCACGAATAAAACTGGCGCTCCCCACGGCGATACACTTGGTTGAATATACTTCTTGTCTAGCAGTTCTTGCAACTGTACCATCAGTTCCTTCATTTCTACCGGAGCCATTCTGTACGGAGCCTTTGATATCGGTGCTGTTCCCGGCACTAAGTCGATCACGAATTCAATTTCTCTGTCCGGCGGAAGTCCTGGCAAATCTTCTGGAAACACGTCTTCGAATTCTCTCACTACCGGTATTTCTTCTAATTTCACACCTTTCTTCTGAGTATCGACTATGTAAGCTAAATAGCCCACACAACCTTGACTCAACAACTTCTTGGCCTGCATAGTCGTCAGACATTTCATTTATCTTGGCGATTTGCTACCATAAAATACTACCTTTGACGGAGTCATAAGGTTTACACACTTCTTTTGGCAGTTAATTACTGCTCCATAATTGAACAACCAATCCATTCCCAAAATTACATCAAATTCCCCGAGTCTAATCGGAATCAAATCTACTAACAAGATATTCCCCTTAATGTTTACCCTACAGTTCTTGTAAACGAACCTAACAGGGATTATTTCCTTATTCGTAATTTCTATGTTCAAAGAAAAATTCAGTTCTTCTCTAGGCAATTCTAACCTCTTGGCAAATTCATCAGATATAAACGAGCAAGTAGCACCCGAATCAAATAATACATATGCATTAATATCATTGATTGGGATAATACCTGACACCACATCTTTTGATTGCACAACATCTTGCACAGTCATGTTGAAGGTTCTGGCTGTGGGTTTGTTTGATGCTGCAGGTCCTGTAATAGCCCACGTACCTCCATTGTTACCTCCTCCATTGTTTCTGGTTGTCCCTCCCTCCTTCTTCTTAGGGCATTACGAGCAAAATGATCCTTGGATCCGCACGTGAAGCACGCCTTCTTCTTTGGTTGAGTGCAATTTGGGGCGATGTGACCCTCCTAGCCACAATTGTAGCAAACTCGTTTCCCCATCAAGCACGCACCCTTGTGAAATTTCCCGCATGTCGCACATGCTTCAAACTTTTTGTTTTGCTGGTTACCCTGCTGGTTTCCATTCCACTTCCTCTTCAAGCTGTTGTTGTTGCTGTTGTTGTTGTTATTTCCACTGCTGCCACCTCCATTCTTCATTTCATTCTCATTCTTCTTCTTCTTTTGTTCCTGGTTGAATTTGGTCACCGCCTCTCCTCCACCTTCAGCGAGTATTGCTTTCTCCATTACTGCTGCAAATGTCTTCAACTGGAACAGGGAAACCCTACTGTACAGTCAGGACTTCAGTCCCTGTTCAAACCTCTTCGCTTTGCGTTCGTCTGTGCTAACCTGATATGGCGCAAACCTCGCCAACTCGTTGAATTTTGCGGCATACTCGGATACCGTCATCGTCCCTTGCTTCAGCTCCAGAAACTGTACTTCCAGCTGACTCTTTGAACTCTCCGGGAAATAGGTCTCGAAGAACAGTTCCTTGAACCTATCCCAGGTCATCACTCCTAGCCCTTCCCGAGTTTTATTGGCTTGCCACCAATAACTAGCTTCTGCTTTCAACATGAAAGTTGCGAAAGCAGTCTTCTGCTCATCCCCTACCCTAGCGACATCGAACACCTTCTCTATTTCCATAATCCAGGTTTGTGCCTCGACCGGATTCATTGACCCACGAAATTCAGGTGGTCCGACCGCCTTAAACTCCTTAAACGTTGTGCCTTAGTTTTGAGGTTGATTCTGCAACGCTCCTGTCAATAGTGCTACTAGTTGTTGAACGGGATTCGCATCAACATTGTCACTAGCTTCTTCGGTGGTTCTCTGTCGTGTTGGTTGACGTCTGGGAGGTATTTTCTGTTAAAGAAAACATCTATTAGACCATTACTCAACTTCTTTAAGTATTTCTAATTAATTTGCCTCTACAAAAGAAATAACCACATAGCACATAACACTTTGAATAAAATAATAACTTTTATTTATTCATAAACTTTTTGAAAACATAACACAATAGCATGTCTGCTATCTACATTACTTTCCTGAACTACAAAAGTTTCAGGGCAACATCATCATTCTCATATCCCATGGTTACTTAACACTCGGGACTTACACATTATTTAACACTTATTACTTGCAAAACAGATAAATTTCCTACGATGATCTATTAAGATAATCAGTCGCCTTTTGACGCTCTTCTTCCATAACACGGAACATGGTTCGACGATCTAACACGTATGATGGTAGAGTCTCGAACTGAATTGGATAACCCATGACCCGATCTTGAGCTCGATTGATCACGGCATTGAATACTTTATCCATCTCTTCCATCTTCATCCTCTTTGCTTGTGCGTCCCTTACTGCTCTTCCAGTTCGTTGATAAGCTTCCTCGTATGCATCTTCAGCTCTTATCCTCTTAGCCGCTTCTTCTCTCAGCCTGCCCTTCAGTTCAGCAACCATCTCGATCAATTATTCCTTCTCTCCTTCAGTCTGTGTTAGTTTCTCCTCGGCGTTTGTCAGTCGTTCATCACGATCCTGGATCTCGCCGTCTTTTTGTGTAATTGTAGTCTGTTGTTCAGCTACTATCTCCTGCAACTCCTCAACTGTATCTTGTAGTTCCACGTTAAGGTCGTGCACTTCATCATATACACGGCCAGCTATCGAGTTAAGCAGAATCCTTTCCTCCTCATCCTCGCCATCCTCATTCTCCTGCGGTAACTCAATGGGATCCTCCTCGTCTGTCTCCACATCATCATCCTCATCCTCAACTACTGTGACCAACGGGGCTGACTCCCGTGGCAGTAGTTGTTCCCAAACTACCTGAATGTCGCGAGACTCCTCCTCTATAGGCATTTGAGGTCCCTCCTCCCTAGTCTGACTAGATTCTCCGACATTAGTCATCCTGACAACAAAATTTTAAAGTTTTAGTTATTAATCATTCTACTTGACACTCGCGAGCACATAAGTTATAAACACATAAGCACATAAGTGTTTTATTACTTCTTTCTTAAAACTCGATAAGAGTTAACTCCACTATCTTTTCAAAAGGTTACTTCCTAAGGCTTTTTCCCCCACCTAAGGTTCATAACCTAAAGCTTTGATACCAACCTGTGACACCCCCAAATCCTGGTACTTCATTTCCTCAAGATTTGGTGTTCACGTAATCAAAACATTCATTATTAACTACCCAATTGATAAAATTGAATAAATAAAACCTGCCCATACAGGATTAAACTTAAATAAAAATCTCCCAGGTTATCTAACCTTTACAAACAATCATTCAAATGCGAAAAATTAAATAACTTCATTACAATCTTTAAACAAGTCTGAAAATAAACTATTCAATCTATTACAGGTCTTCAGCATTGTTTCATCTTTCCCTTCCCTATACTGGTGCTAGGTACATCACCAGTTTCAACCTTAGCTGTAAGAAATTTTACAGGCAAGAGTGAGCAAACAAGGCCCACTTGAAAGAACAATAAGTAAATCAGTTAACTTTACATCATGTACCAACACTAGGTTTAATAGAACTGAACAATAAATTCTATTGCTTTTTTTAAAAACTTTAATCAATTACTGAGGGTCTAATAACCACGAATCATGTCCACAGTTATAAGTAATTTTTCAACTTAAACTTTAACAGTCATAAGACTATAAGGACTTCACGTACTTAGGGGGATCAACCTTTCGTACAATGTATTGTGCACAATCATTTCAACGCTAAGCGTAACCTCTTATAAAAGAGTTGTTCTTCTCAGTATTTAGAATACAAATCCGTACCAAAGTGAGTTTGGTTTGGAAACATCATGGGGTAATTTAGAATTCAACGGTAATCAACTAAGGGTTAGTTGATTACAAACAACATAACTGTATACTATGGAATAATCATAGTTGAATTGATATTTATAAACTAACATCATGCTTTAGGAATAATTTAATAGCATAATCATGGAATAATCATAACATGCATCCTCATAAACCAATAGATACACGAGCTTAATCAACAATAAATAATCTAACTCTACGAAAGTGTAAAGTTAGCAATTTGTACAATTGAAATGGAATTAAAGCGATAATGTGTTTAACGAATTCAAACTTGCACAATGAAGTTTTGAGTTAGAGAACTTGCATAAGTATAACATAACAGTGAAAAGTAACCTTGCTGAATAATAAAGTAGAAAAGGTTAGGGAACTTGCCTCGCGTATAGGTTAAACAATTACTATTCACGTTCACCCCAAGTCCTACACATACCATATGCATTGATAATACACATTAGCTACACTAACATTACCTTTATGAGTTCCTTTATTACTCTTAGTATAGCTACTAACTAAGTTTAAGTTTAAACAACAGCACATCTTTCATGAACATTATTTTTTTAGCTTTATTACAACTACCTAAATGATCATGTCATTGCACCACATGTACATTCACAACTTGATACAACATCCTAATACATGTCCAACATGTTATCATTAAGTTATACTAATACCCAAAGGGTTGCACTTGCATTCGTGTATCCCGACGCCCTACGATTGGCTCCAAATACACAACAGTCCTAAAGATGGCCATTTTTACTACTGTTAAAGACCTCAAATTAAAAAACTTAAAGAATAAAAGTTGTAGGTCTACTCGTCCTCTTTCCGAATCATCTTGAATTACCTAAATCGGAGTTCGTATGAAAAAGTTATGACCATTTTACTACAGGAGGTCAAAACTGCTCAACTAGGCCACTTTTCCGGCGCCGGGGCGCGGAACAGTGGCACTGGGGCGCGAGCATCGGCGCTGGGGCACGAGCATCAGCGCTGGCGGCCCATTTTGGCGCTGGGGCGCGAAAATTGGCGCCAGGGCGCGAAAATTGGCGCTGGGACGTGAATTTTGACGCTGGGGCGCCGAAACTCAGAGAAACCAACCACGAAGAACAGAGCCAAAACTACTGTCTTAATTTCTTAACAACAATTCACCCCAACAACATGTATAAATAATATAACTTACACATAATTGCTATCAATCATCCATATATCCATCACCAATCATTAATTATCAATACCAAAAACTAATTCTTTGAAACACTGTGTTTTAAAGTAAAAATCCATTGATGAAATATAAATTACAGTGAACGAAAATTTTCACTGTTGTAAGACCCCAACTTATTAATGAATAAAATCAAATTTTCTCTAAATATTATTGTGAATAATAAGGGGTTAATTTGATATAATACTTTGGTTATGGGTGAAATGTGCAAATTTTACAAAATAAGCAAGTGGTTATAAAATATTTATTTTTGGTCGGTGAATATTCGGTTGGTCGTGGAATATTTTTGCTGTCGGAGAATATTCGTACGACGACGCAGCCTTGTGTGGGCCCCATAACGGAAAGCGATTGGATGAAGAAAACGACAAGTATAAGTTGTTTATAAATAACGGCGTAGTTGTTACCGTTAATACTGTTGGAATACCCGGTGGTTAAAATACAGTAGCACACGGTATTGCACCAATTATTGATTCTTACGTAAGAAGGCACTACTCAATAATTGTTACAGTAGTTATTATTCAATATTTTATTTTATTGATTTAATAATTGCTGCGTTGATATTTTATATTATTGTTGTTTCAATAATTGTTGCTGCACAGTATTTTCATTTATCAGATCAATAATTCATATTATTTGAATAATATTATTAGATAACATTATTGGCAATGTCTAGAAAGTTCTGTCTAAGGAGAGGTTTGGTCATCTAATTGCGCGCCAGTAAGGAGAAATCCTTATTGGAAAGCCCCCTCTTTCCTGGGAACGGCCTGGTTGTCATAAATGTGATTCTGTAATATTATTTGTGAATAATTAATTATTGATTCATATGATAGGGAAATATTTATATTATGTGGATATAAATGAGGGATATATTTTTGTGGTTAAAAATGAAGGAGTTAATGTTGAGGTTTTTATCAGTATTTTTGTCGGAATGGAGGTATTAAAAATCAGGATTTTTGAGATATTTTGCCGGGGTTATAATTTTTAATCCGACCGTTGGATCGTGGTAATTTTTGGATATGTTATACATATATAAGTTGAGTATATGTCCATAAATTTTGAACCGTTAAAAATGAACGAATGATTTGTTATGAATTTTAAGAGGTGGCTGATTCGGAAATCAGGTTATAAATCATTTTTAGTGGAAAATTCTAGAATTGGTGGGCCCCACTTGTGGTTGGTGAAGAAATGTGCTGAATTATATTTCAAATGTGGTGGGTGAGAATAGTATCAGGTAAAGCCATCAGGTTGCAGGTCAAACCTACCAAAATTTTCCTATAAATAGAGGGCTAAGTTAGAATTGAAAATCACACCAGAAACAAGTTTTCTCTCTTTCTCTCTCTAGATTATTGAGTGTATTTTGTGAGTATTTAGATACTTTGAGAGTTTCTATTCATCAGATCAAGTTTCTTTCAGCCTTATACCGGTATTCCGACCAGAAGTACTGATATTTTGAGGTAAGGGATATTATTTTCTTCTTAAATGATATTATTTTCTTCAATATCATTATGCTGAAATATTGATATGAGTTTTTATCAAATTTGGAACTTTTTGTGTCGGGGTTACTATTCACGTATACGGTACTATTCACGTATACGGCACTATTCACGAATACGGCACTATTCACCGAAAAATAAAATTTTTCCTTTTTGTCCAAGATGTCTATTATGGTTACTATCTTTGATTGTATCCATGTTTTGATCTTTATTTTTGAATTCTGCTTCACAATTGATTATTATGAAGTATTATTGATCTTGGATAAACTGTTATACGAATCCCTACTATTTGTCCTTCTGTCTCATTGGATTCGTTCTCTTTAAGGTATTTTTCATCATCCTCAGTTCTAAATGATGATATTACTGAATATCTTTGGCCTGTAGTGCAAAGATGTATGATTACTTGATGAATATCTTTGGCCTGTAGTGCAAAGATGAATAGGTGTTGATATGAACATGACTGACAGGTGATACAAATGAATATCTTTGGCCTGTAGTGCAAAGATGAATATTTGGATAAAGATGATTATTAATTGATGTTACAGGGATAAAATATTGATGATGGACTTTTAAATCTTAGAAGATAGTAGAATTCTTTCTCTACTTGACTCTTCTAATGGTTTGCTGTTTCCGCTGCAGTTGTTGATCTAAAACTTGTTGTCGATTATATTCTATCAGATTTTTCCCTGTTGAAGACTAACGATAATTTGTTGTATATTATCTTAGTCATAATATTCTTTACTGGGCTAGTTGAGCTCACCCTTTTTCCTTTTTGTTCCATTTTTCTTCTCAGGAGGTGAGAACATAGCAGGATCTAGTCGGGGTATGGAGTGATGGTTCTAGAAAGATGTATTAGCAGTCCTCACTATTTCTGTAAAATAGTGTTTGAATAATTGTAATGAGGATTTATTTGAGTGTGGATATTGTCTAGACGACAATATTTGTATTTAAACTCACAGTATGTGTTGTCGTATTTTGCACGACAATTGTATTATTGAAGTTGTAGTTTGCTTTCTGTACCATGTATTTGGCGACTCAGAATGGGTGTTGTATACCTATTCTGGGGGCGTCACAGTTGGTATCAGAGCTTAGGGATATGATCCCTGGTTGAGACGTGAGACAAGAACTAGGAGGGGAGAGACGGGGAATTCCTTCGCTAGTATGACCTGACTAAGTTTATTTGGTGTTTATTTGGTCGGTCAGAGTATAGGGATAATATATGACATGACTATTAACCCTTGTTTTATGGCAGTATTTAAGAATGGCAGCTGAGAACGTTAATAATGGAGTAAATCAGACCGTGGAGACACCTTTGATCACCACCCAGGGGAACGTGCAACAGGAAGGCAATATTCCTCCTGTAAACAACGCTACCGAGCAAACGATGAATGATGGAATGTTTAGGAGCTTTTTGCAGTTCATGCAAAATCAAACGAGGGAGACTCGTGTGCAGAATACGGGTGGAAATGATAACGCGCGGTTTGTCACAGCTAAGCAGTTCAAAGAATTGGGACCACCAGAATTTAAGGGAAAGCCTGATCCGATCATGGCGGAAACGTGGGTCAAGCAAATTACCAAGATATTCGATGTCTTGGGATGCACGGAGGAACATAAGGTTCCATTCGCCACCTTTATGTTCCGCGGTGAGGCAGACTACTGGTGGGAGTCTGTGAAGCGTACCCAGCCTGACGCACTCAACATGTCCTGGGAAACATTTCAAAAACTGTTCAATGACAAGTACTTTCCTGAAAGTATTCGTCATATGAAGGAGGTAGAGTTTATCAGACTGGAACAAAACAACATGACGGTGTCCCAGTACGAGGCGAAGTTTGCAGAGTTATCCAGGTTTGCACCTCATTTGGTCGAAAATGAGGAACGAATGACAAGGATGTTTCTGAGAGGTCTAAAACCCGAGATTCGACAATATCTTATCTCTCATAAATTTTCTTTATATTCAGATGTTCTAAATAGGGCTCAATTATTAGAGCGAGATAATGAGTATGTGCAACCGAGGGACCACAACCAGGGTCATACCGGTGGCGGCAGTCATCGAAGCAATGAAAACCAGCAGGGAGGAAAACATTCGGACAAAAGCGGTAACCACTCTGGTGGTAATCGTGGTCGTGATAATAGAAGGAGCGAGTCGGGAGGAGATTTCAAGAAGAGAAGGTACAACAATGATAACGTGAAGACGTCAGCACAAACATCAACTGTTTCTAGGGGAGGAGAACGACCACCGGTCGTATGTTACAAATGTGGGAAAGAGGGACATATCAGCCCAAACTGTCCACAACAATCCAAGGTATGTTATAACTGTGGAAAGGAGGGTCATATAGCTCGAGAGTGTTCTGTAGCAAAACCAAGTTCAGCGGGGATGGTGACTCCAAAAGCTGTTCTGGATAAGTCGAAATCAGCGGTTCCTGGAAGGGCGTTTGTCGTTACTGGCCAAAATGCGAGAAACCCGAATGAGGTGATCACGGGTAAGCTAATCTTAAATTCTTGCGAAGTTTATACTTTACTAGATACCGGTTCTACCCATTCTTTTATCTCTCCTGCTTGTGCTCAACGTTTAAACTTGACTCCGGAGAAATTGGACTTTAACTTATCTATTGAAACTCCGTTGGGTGAAACCTTCGTTACATCTACAGTTTATAAATCTTGCATGATCCAAGTTGGCACTATCACATTACCTGTTGATCTTATCTCTTTAAAGATACTTGCTTGGAATTGATTGGTTAACCACTCATCATGCTAAAATTGATTGTTTTCGTAAGGTTGTTAGTTTTCATATTCCTAACCAACCTGTCATACGAATTCAAACTACTAAACCACTAAAATCAGTCACTGTCATATCGAGCCACAAAGCTATTCGTTTATTGAAAAACGGATGTCAAGCTTTCTTAGCCCATGTAATGGATTTGAACAAAGACAAGTCAGATTTGAATAATATTTCTATTGTTAGAGAATTTCCCGATGTATTTCCTGAAGAACTTCCTGGTCTACCCCCAGAACGTGAAGTTGAATTCTTTATTGACCTTGAACCCGGTACAAAGCTCATTTCTAAAATCTCATATCAAATGGCTCCTATTGAACTTCAGGAGTTAAAAACCTAACTGTAGAAGTTTGTACCCGAGCCTTTATCTGGTGATTTCCTTTGTGGAATGCACTGAAGCCAGACTCTCCGTAGGGGACGCCATATTCGTGCGGTAGTAAACTGATAGGTGTCATTGTGACGTACTATCCAAGATTGGGATATGAGTCACAGTTGAGAGCAACCTAAGTCAGTAATCGAAGTACGTAGCTTTCTGGTTATTATCAGAGATTCGTAAAAGGATTTTCTCGAATCGCTACTCCGTTAACTCAGCTGACTCGGAAAGATACAAAATTCGTATGGAGTGAGGAATGCGAGAAGAGTTTCCAAGAACTCAAGAGGAGACTCATTTCGGCACCTGTTCTGACAATACCATCTGGTTCGGATGGATTTGTTATCTACAGCGATGCTTCAGGCAAAGGGTTAGGATGTGTTCTCATGCAACATGGGAAAGTCATAGCCTATGCCTCACGACAACTCAAAGAATATGAGAGGAATTATCCTACTCATGATTTGGAGTTGGCAGCAGTCGTTTTTGCGTTGAAGATCTGGAGACACTACCTGTATGGGGAGAAAGTGGAGATCTATACAGATCATAAAAGCCTCAAATATTTCTTCACCCAAAAGGAACTCAACATGCGGCAGCGACGTTGGCTCGAGCTGTTGAAAGATTACGATCATATCATCCAATATCATCCTGGAAAAGCAAACGTAGTAGCTGACGCATTGAGTAGAAGATCATATGCGGGTACGAGTGCAATATTGTTAACACAAAGGCCCATTTTATATGACTTACAAAGGATAGAGGTAGAGATGAAGGCTCCAAGTACCCACATGATGATATCAAATATACGAGTAGAACCGACTTTAATCGATAAAGTTAAAGCTGCTCAAGCTACGGACATGGAGCTGATGCGTATGAAGAAGAAAGTGCAAGAAGGTGCTATTCTAGAAGCAAGAATCGATGAAGAAGGAATACTTCGAGTCAACTCCAGACTTTGTGTTCCTAATGATTTTGACTTGAAGCATAGAATAATGATGGAGGCACACAACACACCGTCTGCAATCCATCCTGGGAGTACCAAAATGTATCACGATCTTCGACATACATTTTGGTGGAGCAATATGAAAAGAGAGATCGCGGAGTTTATCTCGAGGTGTTTAACTTGTCAACGTGTAAAGGCGGAGCATCAAGTGCCAAAGGGTCCATTGCAACCACTTGAGATCCCGAAATGGAAGTGGGAACACATTACTATGGATTTTGTTACGGGTCTTCCCAAGGTTTCTCAAGGCATAGATGCGATTTGGGTTATTGTTGATAGATTAACCAAGTCCGCTCATTTCTTGCCGATACGTGAGACTTATTCCCTTGAACGTCTTGCAAGTATGTACGTGAATGAGATTGTGAGATTGCATGGCATGCCAGTATCCATAGTTTCGGATCGTGACCCAAGATTCACTTCACGATTTTGGGTTAGCTTGCAGAAAGCTATGGGCACGGATTTACGATTCAGTTCGGCATACCATCCTCAAACGGACGGACAATCAGAGAGGACTATTCAAACTCTTGAAGATCTATTAAGACTTTGTGTCCTAGATCTCAAAGGGAGTTGGGATAAGTACCTACCATTGGTGGAATTCTCCTACAACAACAGTTATCAGGCGAGCATAGGTGTGGCTCCATTCGAGGCGTTGTATGGAAGAAAATGTCGTTCTCCAGTATGCTGGGACGAGGTGGGTGAAGCAACATTGTTGGGACCAGAGTTGGTACGCATTACTACAGAGAAGATCCAAACGATTCGACAACGTATACAAACGGCACAGGATCGACAAAAGAGTTATGCGGATCTTCATCGGAAGGACGTGAAATTTAATATTGGGGATCATGTATTATTACGTGTTGCACCATGGAAGGGAGTTACAAGATTTGGGAAGAGAGGAAAGCTCAATCCAAGATTTGTTGGTCCATTTGAGATTCTTGAGCGAATAGGAAATGTGGCATATAGACTCGCATTACCTCCAAGCATGTCTCGTGTTCATAATATTTTTCACATATCTATGCTTCGTAAATATGTTAAAGACCCGAACCACATTATTGAGTTAGAACCAGACGAGATAGCTGAAGATTTAACGTACGAGGAGGTACCTGTTAAGATCTTGGATAGGAAAGAGCATGTCCTACGCACGAAGGTTATACCACAAGTTAAGGTTTTATGGAGAAACCATGCTATTGAAGAAATGACCTGGGAGTTAGAATCAAAAATGAAAGCGAGGTATCCTCACCTTTTTAAAACATCAGGTACGTACGTCAATTTCGAGGACGAAATTTCATAAGGAGGGGAGGTTGTAAGACCCCAACTTATTAATGAATAAAATTAAATTTTCTCTAAATATTATTGTGAATAATAAGGGGTTAATTTGATATAATACTTTGGTTATGGATGAAATGTGCAAATTTTGCAAAATAAGCAAGTGGTTATAAAATATTTATTTTTGGTCGGTGAATATTCGGTTGGTCGTGGAATATTCTTGCTGTCGGAGAATATTCGTACGACGACGCAGCCTTGTTTGGGCCCCATAACGGAAAGCGATTGGATGAAGAAAACGACAAGTATAAGTTGTTTATAAATAACGGCGTAGTTGTTACCGTTAATACTGTTGGAATACCCGGTGGTTAAAATACAGTAGCACACGGTATTGCACCAATTATTGATTCTTACGTAAGAAGGCACTACTCAATAATTGTTACAGTAGTTATTATTCAATATTTTATTTTATTGATTGAATAATTGCTGCGTTGATATTTTATATTATTGTTGTTTCAATAATTGTTGCTGCACAGTATTTTCATTTATCAGATCAATAATTCATATTATTTGAATAATATTATTAGATAACATTATTGGCAATGTCTAGAAAGTTCTGTCTAAGGAGAGGTTTGGTCATCTAATTGCGCCCCAGTAAGGAGAAATCCTTATTGGAAAGCCCCCTCTTTCCTGGGAACGGTCTGGTTGTCATAAATGTGATTCTGTAATATTATTTGTGAATAATTAATTATTGATTCATATGATAGGGAAATATTTATATTATGTGGATATAAATGAGGGATATATTTTTGTGGTTAAAAATGAAGGAGTTAATGTTGAGGTTTTTATCAGTATTTTTGTCGGAATGGAGGTATTAAAAATCAGGGTTTTTGAGATATTTTGCGGGGGTTATAATTTTTAATCCGACCGTTGGATCGTGGTAATTTTTGGATATGTTATACATATATAAGTTGAGTATATGTCCATAAATTTTGAACCGTTAAAAATGAACGAATGATTTGTTATGAATTTTAAGAGGTGGCTGATTCGGAAATCAGGTTATAAATCATTTTTGGTGGAAAATTCTAGAATTGGTGGGCCCCACTTGTGGTTGGTGAAGAAATGTGCTGAATTATATTTCAAATGTGGTGGGTGGGAATAGTAGCAGGTAAAGCCATCAGGTTGCAGGTCAAACCTACCAAAATTTTCCTATAAATAGAGGGCTAAGTTAGAATTGAAAATCACACCAGAAACAAGTTTTCTCTCTTTCTCTCTCTAGATTATTGAGTGTATTTTGTGAGTATTTAGATACTTTGAGAGTTTCTATTCATCAGAGCAAGTTTCTTTCAGCCTTATACCGGTATTCCGACCAGAAGTACTGATATTTTGAGGTAAGGGATATTATTTTCTTCTTAAATGATATTATTTTCTTCAATATCATTATGCTGAAATATTGATATGAGTTTTTATCAAATTTGAAACTTTTTGTGTCGGGGTTACTATTCACGTATACGGTACTATTCACGTATACGGCACTATTCACGAATACGGCACTTTTCACCGAAAAATAAAATTTTTTCTTTTTGTCCAAGATGTCTATTATGGTTACTATCTTTGATTGTATCCATGTTTTGATCTTTATTTTTGAATTCTGCTTCACAATTGATTATTATGAAGTATTATTGATCTTGGATAAACTGTTATACGAATCCCTACTATTTGTCCTTCTGTCTCATTGGATTTGTTCTCTTTAAGATATTTTTCATCATCCTCAGTTCTAAATGATGATATTACTGAATATCTTTGGCCTGTAGTGCAAAGATGTATGATTACTTGATGAATATCTTTGGCCTGTAGTGCAAAGATGAACAGGTGTTGATATGAACATGACTGACAGGTGATACAAATGAATATCTTTGGCCTGTAGTGCAAAGATGAATATTTGGATAAAGATGATTATTAATTGATGTTACAGGGATAAAATATTGATGATGGACTTTTAAATCTTAGAAGATAGTAGAATTCTTTCTCTACTTGACTCTTCTAATGGTTTGCTGTTTCCGCTGCAGTTGTTGATCTAAAACTTGTTGTCGATTATATTCTATCAGATTTTTCCCTGTTGAAGACTAACGATAATTTGTTGTATATTATCTTAGTCATAATATTCTTTACTGGGCTAGTTGAGCTCACCCTTTTTCCTTTTTGTTCCATTTTTCTTCTCAGGAGGTGAGAACATAGCAGGATCTAGTCGGGGTATGGAGTGATGGTTCTAGAAAGATGTTTTAGCAGTCCTCACTATTTCTGTAAAATAGTGTTTGAATAATTGTAATGAGGATTTATTTGAGTGTGGATATTGTCCAGAAGACAATATTTGTATTTAAACTCACAGTATGTGTTGTCGTATTTTGCACGACAATTGTATTATTGAAGTTATAGTTTGCTTTCTGTACCATGTATTTGGCGACTCAGAATGGGTGTTGTATACCTATTTTGGAGGCGTCACAACTGTTATCAACAAATTTTGATTCCTTTGAAATACAACTATACCAACATAACAAATTAACATGTATAGTTTAATTCCTCAGTTAGCATACAATTTATAGAATCACATACAAATACTAAATTAACACAACTTAAACCATAATTTTAGAAAATTAAATACTAGAATAACATATTTTAAAACCCAAAAACTCCATTTTTGATATTTTTCATAAAAATCAACACTGTGATTTTGTTATTCAACCAAAACAGAAATTTCAAAGCATCATAATTATGTTTTTACATCCTCTAACAATTCTAACAATCAATTTATCCATTTAACAACAATTAAAACCTTAATTTCTATTTTAAAATAGCCATATTCATACATATTGTCATATGAACACTCTGTAATATATTTTCTTCCACAAAACACATATATGCATGAACTAATTTCTCTATAATCATATATAAGTTCATAGAACAACCATATAATCAATAATCATGCCAAACCATATACATAACAATAATTTATCTTTTATAAAATTTTCACAGAGACTTTTTGGGAAGAAAAAAAAAACTTTTAGAGCTTACAAAAGAAAAGATGGCCTACCTTGGATTATGAAGAAGATGATACTCTACTATTTGATTATCAAGCCTTCTCTCCAAAACTTGAAAAACAACTCTCAATTCTCTCAAAATCCTCTCAAACCTTTCTCTGTGCTCTTCTTCTTCTCTATTTTCCTTCTTCTGAACTCTTTTCTCTCTCTAACATACGTACTAAAATATAACGTATATAATTATAATTATAATAATTGTATATTATAAATATAAGACATATAACTGACATCAGTTAAAGGTTTTGAAAATCAAAAGCCATAAGGCTTGTTTGGTTAGTCTAAATAAAATAACTCATTAATCTTTATGCCTTGTTTGGTAAAACTCAATTAGATAAAGAGTTATTATGCCATAAGACATGTTTGGTAAAACCACATTAAACTCTTTTAATTTATTTTGGTAACTCCTATATAGCAAGGTTATTAGTCACACCTTTATTAAATTAATAAATCAATTAAACGTTAATCTATTAAATTACTTTAACATATAAACAATTATAATTCTTTTTACAATTATAATTTCATTTAATCAACTAACATTTCAAACTACAATTTCTCATTTAAATATTATTATTTATTTAAAATCATTATAAGCTCTCTAGCTTATTAAATTAAACTCCATTATTATAAAATCTCATAATAATTAATTTATTTAGCTCCTTAATTATTTACTCAACAAATAATTAATTAAATCACATCAACTCAAATTGTCATATAATTCAATAAATATTTAATATTGCCAATAAATATTTAATATTTAATATTTAATTATTTATTCAACAAATAATTAAATAAACCACATCACTCAAATTGAACAATTATTTATTCAACAATAACATATCCAATAAATATTTATATAAATCAATAAATATTTATAACTTACATTTAAAAAAATATGGAATGTTACATCATTCCCCTCTTAAAAGGATTCTGTCCTCAGAATCACAACTCAAACAACACATTCGCTACACGCCTTGTACCAAGTACACACTAACGAGAGAAAAGCCAGAAGATTCGAACAAGGGCTAAAGCCTTGGGTATACAACAAGGTATCAATGTTTCAGCTAAACACGTTTGTCGGAGTATTGGAAAAGGCCATCCTCGCTGAAGGTGGAAGCGATGCGGTGACCAAGTATAATCAAGAGCAGAAGAAGAAGAAGAGTGAGAATGAAGGTAACAACAAGACTGGTGGGAGTAGCACTGGGGGTAATCATAATCAGAAGAGGAAGTGGACGGATAACTCGTCAGCTGGAAGTCAACAAGGAGGGCAGAAGAAAAGGATCGAAGCATGCCCGACCTGCGGGAAAGCTCATCTAGGAGTTTGTATGAAGGGAAAGAGAGTATGTTACAATTGTGGTCAGGAAGGCCACATAGCACCTAATTGTCCTAACCCAAAGAAGGGTGCTTGTTTCACTTGTGGTTCGAAGGATCATCTAGCAAGAGACTGCCCTAAGAAGGGCTCAGGAGGAGCAGTACCAGGAGGTAACCGTGGAAATAACAGTGAAAATGCCTTAACCATCACCGGACCAACCGCAACAAACCGACCGACCGCCAGAACTTTCAATATGACAGTGCAGGACGCAATCCAGTCTCGTGATGTGGTGTCAGGTATCATTCCGATTAATAAAATTAATGCTTATGTTTTATTTAATTCGGGTGCTACTTGTTCCTTTATATCCGAAGACTTTGCTAATAGTTTAGATTTACTTATGGATGAGTTGGAATATCCCATGAATATAGAAATTGCGAATAGAGAGATAATTCCTGTTAAGTACGTGTTTAAGAACTGTAGGGTGAATATTAAGGGTAATATCATGAACGTAGATCTTATCCCTATTCGACTTGGGCAATTTGACGTTTTTTTGGGTATGGATTGGTTATCCAATTATGGGGCGGTAATTGACTGCCAGAAGAAGCGTATTAACCTTATGACTCCGTCAAAGGTTGTGTTTTATGGTAGCAAGTCGCCTAGACAAGCGAGTTGTCTAACGATGATGCAGGCCAAGAGGTTGTTAAGACAAGGCTGTGTAGGATATCTAGCTTACATAGTTGACAGTCGAAAAGAGAATCCGAAGGTAAAAGAGATACCGATTGTAAGGGACTTCGTAGACGTATTTCCAAACGATTTGTCAGGACTTCCACCAGATAGAGAGGTAAATTTCGTGATCGATTTGGCGCCCGAAACCGCTCCAATATCGAAGGCACCATACAGAATGGCACCAGTAGAGATGAAAGAATTAATGGTACAATTACAAGAATTACTGGACAAAAAGTACATTCAACCGAGCGTATCGCCGTGGGGAGCGCCGGTGTTGTTTGTGAAAAAGAAGGACGGATCGATGCGGCTCTGCATTGACTACAGAGAACTGAACAAGGTCACGATTAAGAATAGATATCCATTACCAAGAATCGACGATATGTTTGATCAATTAAAGGGAGCAAGATACTTTTTCAAGATAGACTTGAGGAGTGGTTATCACCAACTGAAGGTGAGGCCAGAGGATGTACCGAAGACAACGTTCAGAACGCGATACGGTCACTATGAATTTTTAGTAATGTCGTTTGGTCTAATGAATGCTCCTGCAGCATTTATGGGACTAATGAATGGTGTGTTCAAGCCGTTTTTGGACAAATTCGTGGTGGAATTTATAGACGACATTCTGGTATATTCCAAAACCAAAGAAGAACACGAAGAACATTTGAGATTAACTTTGGAAGTATTGAGAAGGGAGAAGTTGTACGCTAAATTTTTGAAATGCGAATTCTGGATCGAGCGAGTACAATTTCTTGGTCACGTGATCGATAAAAACGAAATTTTGGTAGATCCATCTAAAGTCGAAGCCGTGATTAAGTGGGATCAGCCGAGAACGCCGTTAGAAGTAAGAAGTTTTCTTGGATTGGCGGGATATTATAGAAGATTCATTCAAAACTTTTCCAAGATCGCAATTCTGTTAACGAATTTAACTCTAAAAGCTGTGAAATTTATTTGGACGGAGAAGTGTGAGGAGAGCTTTCAAGAATTAAAGAAGAGGTTGAGTACGACACCTGTGTTATCTCTTCCGGATGATACAGGAAATTTTGTTGTTTTTAGTGATGCGTCGCATAAAGGACTTGGTTGTATGCTGATGCAAAATGGTAAAGTCATTGCGTATGCATCACGATAATTGAAGGATTACGAGAAGGGGTATCCGACCCATGATTTGGAGTTAGCTGCAGTTGTATTTGCTTTGAAAATTTGGAGGCACAATCTCTACGGGGAGAAGTGTGAAATATATACGGACCACAAGAGTCTGAAATATATTTTCACACAGAAGGACTTAAATATGCGTCAGAGAATATGGTTGGAATTAATCAAGGATTACGACTGTGAGATTTTATACCATCCGGGTAAAGCGAATGTGGTTACTGATGCCTTAAGTAGAAAGGGTCGTGAGAAATTGATGATGTTAACTGCTGAGGAAGAGCTAATTATGGAAATAGAGAAACTGGAATTGGAAGTGAAGTATCCAATGGAGATTGATAAGAAGCTATTTCAGATGCAATCTAGTACAACTCTACTAGATAAAGTGAAGGAGGCTCAGCTTCAGGATGATGAATGCAAAAAGGTGACAAAGAAGATATCTGAAGGAACCGAACCGAGATTTAAGATGGATAAGAAAGGAATACTGAGATTTGAGAGTAGAATTTGGGTACCGCCAGTACAAGAGATTAAGGAAGATATTTTAAGCGAGGCTCATAGTTCACGATATTCGATTCACCCTGGTAGTACCAAGATGTACCAAGATCTTAGACAACATTTTTGGTGGCCGAATTTGAAGCATTATGTTGCAGAATGTGTTGCCAAGTGTCTGACCTGTCAGAAAGTGAAAGCGGAACATCAGAGACTGAGTGGATTGCTACAACCGTTAGAGATCCCAGAGTGAAAATGGGAACATATTACAATGGACTTCGTGGTTGGCCTTCCGACGACTCAGAAAGGCTACGACGCAGTATGGGTTATCGTTGACCGACTGATGAAATCTGCACACTTCCTTCCGATCAAAATAAGATTCAACTTAGATCAGTTGGCCAGGCTATACGTAAAAGAGATTGTTTTGAGGCACGGAGTTTTGATATTAATTGTTTCAGATAGGGATCCGCGCTTCACATCAAATTTCTGAAAACGTCTTCAGGAATGCATGGGTACGTAATTGCGAATGAGTACAGCTTACCACCCTCAAACAGACGGACAGAGTGAGAGAACGATTTAGACATTAAAAGATATGCTAAGAGCCTGTGTGATGGACTTTAAAGGAAATTGGGATGATCACCTGCCATTAGTAGAGTTCGGCTACAACAACAGTTACCACGCTAGTATAGGCATGCCGCCTTACGAAGCGTTATACGGCATAAAGTGCAGAACTCCGCTTTACTAGGATAAAGTTGGTGAAAGACAATTGCTAGGGCCAGAATTGGTACAGCAGATGGCAGAAATAGTCAAAGTAATCCGAGCATGACTGGTAGCGGCTCAAGATCGACAGAAGAAATACGCTGATCCACATCATAAAACTATCGAGTTTGAATCAGGTAGTTATGTTTTCTTGAAGGTCTCTCCCTGGAAAGGGAAGATCAGGTTCAGAAAGAAAGGAAAATTGAGCCCAAGATTCATTGGACCCTTTGAAGTACTGAGAAGAATCGAAAAAGTTGCGTACGAGGTAGCCTTACCTCCAGCACTTGAGAATCTCCACAACGTCTTCCATGTTTCTGTATTACGACCATACAAAGCCGATTACAAGCATGTAATTGAATACGAACCCCTGTATTTTGAGAAAGACTTATCTTATGAAGAAATTCATGTCCAAATTATCGACCGAAAAGAACAAGTTCTCAAAAATAAAGTTATACCTTCAGTTAAGGTAATTTGGAGGAACCACAATACTGAAGAAGCTACGTGAGAGCTCAAAGAGAATATGATGAAGAATTACCCTCATTTATTTACTTAAATTATGTGTAAGCGATTCTGGGGACAGAATCTTTGTAAGGGGGGAGAATGTAACGGGTCGAAATTATTGAGTCGTGATTCTGGGGACAGAATCCTTTTAAGGGGGGAAAAATGTGACGAATGAGAATTTTGTAATTTGATTTTAATATTTATTGAATTAAATAAATATTTTTTTGATAATTTAATTATTGGATTAAATAATTATTTGATGCAAATGTGGTAGATTAATTTAATTATATGCATTACATTTATTAAATTAATGTAGAGAATAATTATTATTCAAGTATGTAATTATGTGAGCTTATTGAATTAAATGAAATATTTAATTAAGCATGATGTTATTTAAGTAATTTAATTATTAATTAGAGAGTTAATAATTTGACATTAATTATTAATGAGAAAATTAATTATATGATTACGTGAATTTATGAGAGATTATTATATGTTATTTAGTTAATTTAAATAAGATATTTGAATTGGGTGTGACATGAATTAAACTATATGATAAAAGGTTTTATTAAAATAAAGAGCTTTGAACTTAGTTTGCTAGCCAAATGTGGCCTTAGGAGGAGTTGGGGGCAGTTAAACCACGAATGGAATAACTGACCTCAACTCTGCGCATAAAGGCTCAGTCGAGTTAACGTACGTATTCTTCATTATTTGCTAAGTTGAGAGTCAGAGAGAATTCAAGAGAAAGTTCAGAGGATTGGTTAGAATTCAGTAATTGAAGAAAGAATCTAAGTCTACATATATATACTTTATTCTCAGGGTAATCTCTCCTTCCTAAATTTCTATTTCACGTATTCAAGTTTTATAAAAATGGCTTTCAAAACTTCTGTTAATCTCTGTGAATTGGGAATTGGTGTTATTATAAGGATATGTGTAATAATTCGAGAAGTATAGCATGTTTTATATATATATATATATATATATATATATATATATATATATATATATATATATATGCATGATTCCATATCATAAGTTTCATAATACGATGACTTGTTATTTCAAAATTCACAGAGTTTGGGTTTTTGGCCTTATGGCCCTTATACGTAATTTTAGTGTGCCAAACATAAATGTTTTTGTAAAATTTACACTCGTATATTATTGTGTATGTTGATACGAAGAGACCAAAGTTTAAATGGACGGATTCGGTGTTATAACGAATCCGTAGTGTCAATTTTTATGATTTATCTTCAAAACTTCAAGAACATCAAGAACAGTGGAAAATTTTATGTTTTAATTCTGTGATTATATGTTTTAGTGGGTTAAAATTACTCTATAAGTGTTGGGTAATGATTATGTATAAATTATAACATGTGGGTATGTGCAAATTGGTGAAATTAGTGTTTAAAAAGTGTTGATTTTGCTGAATTTTGTGTTCGTCGTGAACTGGAAATTCAGAGTCTGGGGTTTCGCGCCGCGGCGCCAACTCCCAGTTCATTTCTCGCGCCGCAGCGCCAAGTACCAGGCCGCAGCGCCAAGACTCAATACAAAAGTGGCGCCGCAGCGCCACTTAGCAGAATGTCCAGAAAATATTTTTTTTTAGCATTCAAATATGGAAAGGTGTTAGCAACTTAGTCTAATGATTATAAAAATTTGTTAGGCATATTATAAGATGTTAAATTAAATTCTTAGCACATCCATAACATAATTGCTTGTGGATCGAATTAATGAATGCATAATTAGCTTGTTATTCATGAGGTATAAATTATGTGACAAAGTGGTAAATTAACCAAGTATAGTCAATAATCAAAGTAGACAAAGAGAATGAGTTTATGATGATTAGTTAAGTTATAATTAACTGGTATTGTGGATGTGAATGGTATGTAGGATTAAATTCAAAGAACGTGCTTAGTTAAAGTGTAATCTTCGCACGAGGCAAGTTTCCTAACCCTACTTGTCATTATTGTTCAAGATTATTATTTACCTCGAGTAAATTATCATTACTATTATTCAAGTTTAAATGTTATATTAAAGATTGATTATCTTTTCAAAGCATGATTCAGTTATACAATAATCGTTCTATTGTATACTTCTTGATATTATTATTCAAATCGAATATGATTATTGTTGAATCTGTTAGACTAGTGAACCTTATTGATTCAACTAGTCCTTAGTTGATGAACGTTCTAAATTTCAGAACCCTTATTGAATTATCCAAATCAAACTTCTTTTGGTGCGGACTCGAATGTCAAACTGAGATGAACAACCCTGTAAAGGGATTTACTTATGCGTTAGCGTTAAGATATTGTGCACAGTATGGTACTAAGGGCTGATCCTCCTAAGTACGAGAAGAAAGGTCCATAGTCTTATGACTGTTAAAGGTTTCAAGTATAACCCTTGATAACCTAGGGCATAGTTCAAGGTCTTATGACCCTCAGAAATCTTTTGATTCTTGTTATTCATTCTTGATTCAAAAGTTGAGCTTTTATTCAGATGTCTTTGATTCACTCGCATGTTATTATACTATTATATCATTGTTATACTTGTGGGAAATAGTGCTCACTCTTGCTTATTAATAACATTGTAGTTAAGAACGAAAGAACCAATAAACCTTCCACTAGTAAAGGCAAGGGCAAAGTTAGCAAGTGATGAAGACTTGCTATTTTATTGATGATGTATTTATGTTTAGACTTGATTTAATGATGTTGTTTAAGACTTATTGTTTATATTTCTGCACAGATGTTTAAGGTTAGTTTAACCTGGGATTTGTATTATTATTCGGATGTTGTAACCCTTAAGGGGAATATTTTATTTCTATCTATTCCATGGTTTGTATTTTTTATGGGTAGATAGATAAATGATATTTGTACAGTGAACACCAAATCCCGTGAAATCTAAGTACCCAGATTTGGGGGTGTCACACGTATTCATGAAGAGAGCTTCTGTTATTCCATTCTTAATTATTCTATTGGAATAACCTGTCTGTGCGGATTACGCATGACCTGGTTCCATTCTTTATTATTCTGTTGGAATAACCTGTCTGTGCAAATTACGCATGACCTGGTTCCATTCTTTATTATTTTGTTGGAATAACCTGTCTGTGCGGATTACGCATGACCTGGTTCCATTCTTTATTATTCTGTTGGAATAACCTGTCTGTGCAAATTACGCATGACCTGGTTCCATTCTTTATTATTCTGTTGGAATATTCTGTCTGTGCGTATTACGCATGACCTGGTTCTATTCTTTATTATTCTGTTGGAATATCTTGTCTGTGCGTATTACGCATGACCTGGTTCCATTCTTTATTATTCTGTTAGAATAACCTGTCTACGTGGACTACCGCATGCATGGTGAGTTCTTATGTTATTCCATTCTTTATATTCTGTTGGAATAACATGTCTATGTGGATTACCGCATGTATGGTGAATGATCCTTTGTATTCATTCCTTATTAAATTGTGAAAATTATCTATCTACGTGCATTACAGCATGGCGGGTGAAAATCTATTTGCAGTTTCGTATATTCTATTATACTCGTATGAGATATCATTTCTTTTGTACTCGTCATGAATTATTATTTTATTTGATATTTTATTTACGAGTTACTATTTACGGGTTACTATTCACCTGATTACTATTCACTCTAGTATTATTCACTCGAGTATTCGGGACACTTTTTATGTCGGAGTACTATTCATGAGTTACTATTCACGGGTTACTATTCACCCGATTAATATTCATTCTAGTATCATTCAATCGGGTATTCGGGACACTTTTCATGTCGGGGTACTATTCTCGAAGTACTATTCACGGGGTACTATTTACCCGAAAAATATATTTATTTTCTATCCAAATTATTTTTGGTACATGAATATTATTCTTGAATTTTACTCTACAAAGCAGTATCATGTTGACAATTTGGACGTTATTGATTCATGGATAAATTAAATTATAAATCTTGAAAATTTATCCTTGAACTTGTTTTATTGAATTATTATGTTATTGTCATCATCCTCATGCTTATATTGTGATGAAAGTCATCTTTGGCTTATATGCATAGATGGACTTGGTATGATTATGACCAGGGATTATTCGGTATAATCATGACCGTAATGTGACGAATGATGTGGTGAAAGTCCTCATTGACCTGTAGTTTATTGATGGACAGTTGTTGGTATGATTATGACCAGGGATTATTCGGTATAATCATGACCATTGATGATTACATGAATATCCTTGGCCGTGATGCAGGGATGATTCTATTTTATTTATTAAGTTGAGTCTCAGCGATAAAGTTGATGAAAAACTTTTTAAATCATAGAAGATAGTAGATTTTATGCTCTACTTGACTCTTCTAATAGATTGTTTATTTTCGCTGCAGTTGTTGATCTAAAACTTGTTGTCTATTATATTCTATCAGTTGTTATACTGTTGAAGGCTAAGGATAATTTATTCTGCATTATCTTAGTCATAATATTTCTTACTAGGCTAGTTGAGCTCACCCTTTCTTTCACTGTTCTCTTCAGGAAATGAGAATATAGCTAGGAAGAGTCGGGGAACGGATTAACTATCCAGATGGTTGTTTTAGTAGTCCTCACTATTCTATAAAATAGCGTGACAATAAATGTAATGAAGACTCCATTGAGTGTGGATATTGTCTAGATGACAATATTCTTATTAAAACTCTTAGATTATGTTTTATCGTATTTTACACGACTGTTGTATAATTAAGTTGTATTTGAATTTTGTACCATGTATTTGGTGACTCAAGATGGGTGATGTATACCTATTTTGGGGGTGTCACATCACTTCCCTTTAGCGACGGACCCGGCGACGGTTCGGTCATACAACCGTCGTCTATACTTTTTTCGACGCACAACATATAGCGTCGCTAAAAGTATAGACGACGATTGTATGACCGAACCGTCGTCGGGTCCGTCGTTAAAGGGGGGGTGAGCTCGGATGAGTTGAATAAGGAGTGAACTTAAGATCCGGACCGATTATCCAATAATAGATTTTTTTTGGCTGAATTCTCATCTCTCTCCTTTCTAATTTCTTCTCCCACCCTCTCGAGTGTTGACAAACATATATAGTGAAAGATGGTATGAATTCTATGGTGTTTCTCCAACAAAAGAAAATATCTAAACCATAGGCTTCTTGTTGTTGATGACAAGGTAATCTATTTGATGATCATTGTTTACCTTTGGCCAAAGTTTCTTATGTTTATATTTTATTTTTTTAAAATTGTTTTCATCTTCATATTTGGGTAGTGTTACGTAGCCAAAATCTTATTATATGACATCATGTATCGTCACCTTTGTTAGCGTTATCACTAATGTTTAATTTACATATGACCCATTTATCTTATAAATAATTATCGTTGGGATTTAATAAATAAATTTTATAGGAGTAACAAACTTCATAACTAGTACTCTTTTCATCCCAATTTCATATTGAAACTTTATAATGATCCATTTCTTTCTTCTTCTTCTTTTTTTTTTCTTTTTTTTTTGATTAATTTGAACAAACTCACACATCCTGCCTTGATATGTCAAGACTCGAACCTCCATCCTCATAATTGACATGGGTTGGGTAATACCACTCGGGCCAAAGGCCTTTGGTAATGATCCATTTTTTGAGGGTTCACACGTTTTTCTTTTTAATAAATTTTATCAATAAAATCTAGGAACAATTACATTTTCTATTACATTTTTAAACTTATTACAACAATAGTGCACTCATAAAATATTTACACAATTTATGCATTTAAAATTTTATTTACAAAATTAGTGCATTCTTATCCCTTTAATTTAATTAGTTGAGTGTTTTAATTTAACACTTTCTCTCTCTTTCCTTTTACCCACTTCGCCAAACAACATAATTGCCTCATTAAAATTTTCATTCCATATATAACCAGCAATTATCGCACTATAAGAAACATCATTTCTGCATTGAATCAAACACTTTGCTAGCTTCATCAATATATCCATTACTGCAATACGCACTTAGCAAACTAGTATAACAAAACACATTCCTACATAAGCTTCCATCAAATATTTGACGAGCTAATTGAATTTCTCCAAACTGGGAATACATACATATAAATAATTTATAAAGTACTGTCGGACCCCCTCACCCAATCCACATCCACACCTGCGATTTTTTCATAGTACAGTTGCTGTAATTTTTTTATAGTACAGTTGGTAGCCAAACATTCATACTAAGGTAACCAATTCAGTATTATTAGGTTACTAATTTATTTTTAAAAAATCTATTATAGATTTTTTTATTTAATAGTATAGTTGGTAGCCAACACTTTATACAAATGTAACCAATTCAGTTTTATTGGGTTACCAATTAATTAAAAAAAATCTATTGTAGATTTTTTTATATATAATGCAGTTGGTAGCCAAACCTTAATACAAAGGTAACCAATTCAGTTTTATTGGGTTACCAATTAATTATAAAAAATCTATTATAGATTTTTTTTATTGTGCAGTTGGTAGCCAAACCTTAATACAAATGTAACCAACAAAAACTAAAATTGTTACCTTTGTATGAAAGTTTTGGTTACCAAGTGCACTGAAATTTATCTTGGTTACCCACAAAAACTAAAATGGTTACCTTTGTATAAATGTTTGGCTACCAACTGCACTAAAATTGTTTGACTACAAATCATTGTCCCAATTAAAAAATTGTTCCTGTATGCATCAAAAGGCAACCCTCTCCTCTACAACAATGCCATCAAAGTCTTATGCAATGCCAACACCTCCGAAGGTTTCCCACAAAAAGATGTCAGCCTCCCAGAAATCCATCACCTTGATGGCACCATAAACCCCAAACTCTGTTCCCCTCCCCATCCCACCAAAGCACGACCAAATCTCGCCTTCTTTGCCGACGGCAACCTTCGTATAATGGCAGCTGTGGCCGTAATGGATGAGGAGATCGGCATCCATGGCGGCTACATCTTCAAAATCTACAGATCTACATATTTTTCAAGGTGTTGAAGCGGTGGCGACGGCAAAGGAGGAAGAAGAAGAAGAAGAAGAAGAAGAAGAAGAAGACTTACAAGATCGGCGACGACGACGAATGAGACGGCGAATGAGACGGCGAAGGAGGACCGCATAAAGTGGAGTAGTTTTCTCTTTGAATCAAGGTGTTTCTATTTTTGTTAGTTTGGGTTCTGTGACGTGTATTGCACTACTATTGATATTATTACATATTATTACACTATTACTGTAATTATTTAATTGGTGCACTATTCTTGTAATATCTTTCTTTTTGTTGTATACTTATGTAAATGACCCTAAAATCTATCTTTATTTTAGTGACGAAACCAATATTTTTTTTATGGGATACAAGCAATAAAATTAGAAAACTGATATTTTCACATGTTAAAATGATATATTCACACGAGTTTCTCTCACGTGGAAGTGGGACTCATTCACTATTTATGTGAGATGATTCATACGAAAACATCAATTTTTTTATGTGAAAATATCAGTTCTCTAAAGTTATAAACAATTTGGTTGGGGTATCATGTGACGCCCCCAGAATAGGTATACAACACCCATTCTGAGTCGCCAAATACATGGTACAGAAAGTAAACTACAACTTCAATAATACAATTGTCGTGCAAAATACGACAACACATACTGTGAGTTTAAATACAAATATTGTCTTCTAGACAATATCCACTCTCAAATAAATCTTCCTTACAATTATTCAAACACTATTTTATAGAAATAGTGAGGACTGCTAATACATCTTTCTAGAACCATCACTCCATACCCCGACTAGATCCTGCTATGTTCTCACCTCCTGAGAAGAAAAATGGAACAAAAAGGAAAAGGGTGAGCTCAACTAGCCCAGTAAAGAATATTATGACTAAGATAATATACAACAAATTATCGTTAGTCTTCAACAGGTAAAAATCTGATAAAATATAATCGACAACAAGTTTTAGATCAACAACTGCAGCGGAAACAGCAAACCATTAGAAGAGTCAAGTAGAGAAAGAATTCTACTATCTTCTAAGATTTAAAAGTCCATCATCAATATTTTATCCCTGTAACATCAATTAATAATCATCTTTAACCAAATATTCATCTTTGCACTACAGGCCAAAGATATTCATTTGTATCATCAGTCGGTCATGTTCATCTCAACACCTGTTCATCTTTGCACTACAGGCCAAAGATATTCATCAAGCAATTATACATCTTTGCACTACAGGCCAAAGATATTCAGTAATATCATCATTTAGGACTGAGGATGATGAAAAATATCTTAAAGAGAACGAATCCAATGAGACAGAAGGACAAATAGTAGGGATTCGTATAACAGTTTATCCAAGATCAATAATACTTCATAATAATCAATTGTGAAGCAGAATTCAAAAATAAAGATCAAAACATGGATACAATCAAAGATAGTAACCATAATAGACATCTTGGACAAAAAGGAAAAATTTTATTTTTCGGTGAATAGTGTCGTATTCGTGAATAGTGCCGTATACGTGAATAGTACCGTATGCGTGAATAGTAACCCCCGACACAAAAAGCTCCAAATTTGATAAAAACTCATATCAATATTTCAGCATAATGATATTGAAGAAAATAATATCATTAAGAAGAAAATAATATCCCTTACCTCAAGATATCAGTACTTCTGGTCGGAATACCGGTATAAGGCTGAAAGAAACTTTCTCTGATGAATAGAAACTCTCAAAGTATCTAAATACTCATAAAATACACTCAATAATCTAGAGAGAGAAAGAGAGAAAACTTGTTTCTGGTGTGATTTTCAATTCTAACTTAGCCCTCTATTTATAGGAAAATTTTGGTAGGTTTGACCTGCAACCTGATGGCTTTACCTGCTACTATTCCCACCCACCACATTTGAAATATAATTCAGCACATTTCTTCACCAACCACAAGTGGGGCCCACCAATTCTAAAATTTTCCACCAAAATGATAAACTCCGAAAATTCAACAATTTCTGAACCAGTCATCTTGTAAAATTCATAATAAATCATACGTTCATTTTTAACGGTTCAAAATTTGTGGACATATACTCAACTTATATATGTATAACATATCCAAAAATTACCACGATCCAACGGTCGGATTAAAAATTATAACACCCGCAATATTTCTCAAAAACCCTGATTTGATTTTTAATACCTCCATTCCGATAAAAATACTGATAAAACACCTCAATATTAACTCCTTCATTTTTAATCACAAAAATATATCCCTCATTTATATCCACATAAAATAAATATTTCCTTATCATATGAATCAATAATTAATTATTCACAAATAATATTACAGAATCACATTTATGACAACCAGGCCGTTCCCAGGAAAGAGGGGGCTTTCCAATAAGGATTTCTCCTTACTGGCGCGCAATTAGATGACCAAACCTCTCCTTAGACAGAACTTTCTAGACATTGCCAATAATGTTATCTAATAATATTATTCAAATAATATGAATTATTGATCTGATAATGAAAAATACTGTGCAGCAACAATTATTGAAACAACAATAATATAAAATATCAACGCAGCACTTATTGAATCAATAAAATAAAATATTGAATAATAACTACTGTAACAATTATTGAGTAGTGCCTTCTTACGTAAGAATCAATAATTGGTGTAATACCGTGTGCTACTGTATTTTAACCACCGGGTATTCCAACAGTATTAACGGTAACAACTACGCCGTTATTTATAAACAACTTATACTTGTCATTTTCTTCATCCAATCGCTTTCCGTTATGGGGCCCACACAAGGCTGCGTCGTCGTACGAATATTCCCCGACAGCAAGAATATTCCACGACCAACCGAATATTCACCGACCAAAAATAAATATTTTATAACCACTTGCTTATTTTGCAAAATTTGCACATTTCACCCATAACCAAAGTATTATATCAAATTAACCCCTTATTATTCACAATAATATTTAGAGAAAATTTGATTTTATTCATTAATAAGTTGGGGTCTTACAACCTCCCCTCCTTATGAAATTTCGTCCTCGAAATTGACGTACGTACCTGATGTTTCAAAAAGGTGAGGATACCTCGCTTTCATTTCTGATTCCAACTCCCAGGTCATTTCTTCAATAGCATGGTTTCTCCACAAAACCTTAACTTGTGGTATAACCTTCGTGCGTAGGACATGCTCTTTCCTATCCAAGATCTTAACAGGTACCTCCTCGTACGTTAAATCTTCAGCTATCTCGTCTGGTTCTAACTCAATAATGTGGTTCGGGTCTTTAACATATTTACGAAGCATAGATATGTGAAAAACATTATGAACACGAGACATGCTTGGAGGTAATGCGAGTCTATATGCCACATTTCCTATTCGCTCAAGAATCTCAAATGGACCAACAAATCTTGGATTGAGCTTTCCTCTCTTCCCAAATCTTGTAACTCCCTTCCATGGTGCAACACGTAACAATACATGATCCCCAATATTAAATTCCACGTCCTTTCGATGAAGATCCGCATAACTCTTTTGTCGATCCTGTGCCGTTTGTATACGTTGTCGAATCGTTTGGATCTTCTCTGTAGTAATGCGTACCAATTCTGGTCCCAACAATGTTGCTTCACCCACCTCGTCCCAGCATACTGGAGAACGACATTTTCTTCCATACAACGCCTCAAATGGAGCCATACCTATGCTCGCCTGATAACTGTTGTTGTAGGAGAATTCCACCAATGGTAGGTACTTATCCCAACTCCCTTTGAGATCTAAGACACAAAGTCTTAATAGATCTTCAAGAGTTTGAATAGTCCTCTCTGATTGTCCGTCCGTTTGAGGATGGTATGCTGAACTGAATCGTAAATCCGTGCCCATAGCTTTCTGCAAGCTAACCCAAAATCGTGAAGTGAATCTTGGGTCACGATCCGAAACTATGGATACTGGCATGCCATGCAATCTCACAATCTCGTTCACGTACATACTAGCAAGACGTTCAAGCGAATAAGTCTCACGTATCGGCAAGAAATGAGCGGACTTGGTTAATCTATCAACAATAACCCAAATCGCATCTATGCCTTGAGAAACCTTGGGAAGACCTGTAACAAAATCCATAGTAATGTGTTTCCACTTCCATTTCGGAATCTCAAGTGGTTGCAATGGACCCTTTGGTACTTGATGCTCCGCTTTTACACGTTGACAAGTTAAACACCTCGAGATAAACTCCGCGATCTCTCTTTTCATATTGCTCCACCAAAATGTATGTCGAAGATCGTGATACATTTTGGTACTCCCAGGATGGATTGCAAACGGTGTGTTGTGTGCCTCCATCATTATTCTATGCTTCAAGTCAAAATCGTTAGGAACACAAAGTCTGGAGTTGACTCGAAGTATTCCTTCTTCATCGATTCTTGCTTCTGGAATAGCACCTTCTTGCACTTTCTTCTTCATACGCATCAGCTCTATATCCGTAGCTTGAGCAGCTTTAACTTTATCGATTAAAGTCGGTTCTACTCGTATATTTGATAGCATCATGTGGGTACTTGGAGCCTTCATCTCTATCTCCATCCTTTGCAAGTCATACAAAATGGGCCTTTGTGTTAAAAACATTGCACTCGTACCCGCATATGATCTTCTACTCAATGCGTCAGCTACTACGTTTGCTTTTCCAGGATGGTATTGGATGGTATGATCGTAATCTTTCAACAGCTCAAGCCAACGTCGTTGCCGCATGTTGAGTTCCTTTTGGGTGAAGAAATATTTGAGGCTTTTATGATCTGTATAGATCTCCACTTTCTCCCCATACAGGTAGTGTCTCCAGATCTTCAACGCAAAAACGACTGCTGCCAACTCCAAATCATGAGTAGGATAATTCCTCTCATATTCTTTGAGTTGTCGTGAGGCATAGGCTATGACTTTCCCATGTTGCATGAGAACACATCCTAACCCTTTGCCTGAAGCATCGCTGTAGATAACAAATCCATCCGAACCAGATGGTATTGTCAAAACAGGTGCCGAAATAAGTCTCCTCTTGAGTTCTTGGAAACTCTTCTCGCATTCCTCACTCCATACGAATTTTGTATCTTTCCGAGTCAGCTGAGTTAACGGAGTAGCGATTCGAGAAAATCCTTCCACAAATCTCCGATAATAACCAGCTAAGCCCAGAAAGCTACGTACTTCGGTTACCGACTTCGGTTGCTCCCAACATTGTATGGCTTCAATCTTCGCCGGGTCGACAGATACTCCATATTTTGACACCACGTGCCCAAGGAATGCTACTTCCTCAAGCCAGAACTCGCATTTCTTCAGTTTGGCATATAGCTTGTTTTCACGAAGCCTTTGCAGTACCAGCTTCAAATGGCGCTCATGATCTTCACGGCTTTTGGAATAGATGAGGATGTCATCAATAAAGACAACAACAAACTGATCCAAATATTCTTTGAATACACGGTTCATCATATCCATGAAAGCAGCAGGAGCATTAGTCAATCCAAAAGACATTACTAAGAATTCATAATGCCCGTACCGAGTTCTGAAGGCAGTCTTTGGAATATCCTCAGTTTTAATCTTCAGCTGATGATATCCAGAACGAAGATCGATCTTTGAAAAGAATTGTGCTCCTTGCAACTGGTCAAACAGGTCATCAATGCGAGGTAGCGGATACCTATTCTTGATGGTGACATGGTTCAATTCTCGATAGTCAATACAAAGTCGCATACTCCCGTCTTTCTTCTTTACGAATAAAACAGGAGCACCCCAAGGAGACGTACTAGGACGAATAAAACCGATGTCCAACAACTCCTGTAGTTGGACTTTTAACTCCTGAAGTTCAATAGGAGCCATTCGATATGGGGTTTTAGAAATGGGCTTTGTACCGGGTTCAAGGTCAATAAAGAATTCAATTTCTCGTTCCGGGGTAGACCGGGAAGTTCTTCAGGAAATACATCGGAAAATTCTCTAACAATAGAAATATTATTCAAATCTGACTTGTCTTTGTTCAAATCCATAACATGGGCTAAGAAAGCTTGACATCCGTTTTTCAATAAACGAATAGCTTTGTGGCTTGATATGACAGTGACTGATTTTAGTGGTTTAGTAGTTTGAATTCGTATGACAGGTTGGTTAGGAATATGAAAACTAACAACCTTACGAAAACAATCAATTTTAGCATGATGAGTGGTTAACCAATCAATTCCTAAAATCACATCAAAAGCAAGTATCTTTAAAGAGATAAGATCAACAGGTAATGTGATAGTGCCAACTTGGATCATGCAAGATTTATAAACTGTAGATGTAACGAAGGTTTCACCCAACGGAGTTTCAACAGATAAGTTAAAGTCCAATTTCTCCGGAGTCAAGTTTAAACGTTGAGCACAAGCAGGAGAGATAAAAGAATGGGTAGAACCGGTATCTAGTAAAGTATAAACTTCGCAAGAATTCAAGATTAGCTTACCCGTGATCACCTCGTTCGGGTTTCTCGCGTTTTGGCCAGTAACGACAAACGCCCTTCCAGGAACCGCTGATTTCGACTTATCCGGGATAACTTTTGGAGTCACCATCCCCGCTGAACTTGGTTTTGCTACAGAACACTCTCGAGCTATATGACCTTCCTTTCCACAGTTATAACATACCTTGGATTGTTGTGGGCAGTTTGGGCTGATATGTCCCTCTTTCCCACATTTGTAACATACGACCGGTGGTCGTTCTCCTCCCCTAGAAACAGTTGATGTTTGTGCTGACGTCTTCACGTTATCATTGTTGTACCTTCTCTTCTTGAAATCTCCTCCCGACTCGCTCCTTCTATTATCACGACCACGATTACCACCAGAGTGGTTACCGCTTTTGTCCGAATGTTTTCCTCCCTGCTGGTTTTCATTGCTTCGATGACTGCCGCCACCGGTATGACCCTGGTTGTGGTCCCTCGGTTGCACATACTCATTATCTCGCTCTAATAATTGAGCCCTGTTTACAACATCTGAATATAAAGAAAATTTATGAGAGATAAGATATTGCCGAATCTCAGGTTTTAGACCTCTCAGAAACATCCTTGTCATTCGTTCCTCATTTTCGACCAAATGAGGTGCAAACCTGGATAACTCTGCAAACTTCGCCTCGTACTGGGACACCGTCATGTTGTTTTGTTCCAGTCTAATAAACTCAACCTCCTTCATATGACGAATACTTTCAGGAAAGTACTTGTCATTGAACAGTTTTTGAAATGTTTCCCAGGACATGTTGAGTGCGTCAGGCTGGGTACGCTTCACAGACTCCCACCAGTAGTCTGCCTCACCGCGGAACATAAATGTGGCGAATGGAACCTTCTGTTCCTCCGTGCATCCCAAGACATCAAATATCTTGGTAATTTGCTTGACCCACGTTTCCGCCATGATCGGATCCGGCTTTCCCTTAAATTCTGGTGGTCCCAATTCTTTGAACTGCTTAGCTGTGACAAACCGCGCGTTGTTATCATTTCCACCCGTATTCTGCACACGAGTCTCCCTCGTCTGATTTTGCATGAACTGCAAAAAGCTCCTAAACATTCCATCATTCATCGTTTGCTCGGTAACGTTGTTTACAGGAGGAATATTGCCTTCCTGTTGCACGTTCCCCTGGGTAGTGATCAAAGGTGTCTCCACGGTCTGATTTACTCCATTATTAACGTTCTCAGCTGCCATTCTTAAATACTGCCATAAAACAAGGGTTAATAGTCATGTCATATATTATCCCTATACTCTGACCGACCAAATAAACACCAAATAAACTTAGTCAGGTCATACTAGCGAAGGAATTCCCCGTCTCTCCCCTCCTAGTTCTTGTCTCACATCTCAGCCAGGGATCATATCCCTAAGCTCTGATACCAACTGTGACGCCCCCAGAATAGGTATACAACACCCATTCTGAGTCGCCAAATACATGGTACAGAAAGCAAACTACAACTTCAATAATACAATTGTCGTGCAAAATACGACAACACATACTGTGAGTTTAAATACAAATATTGTCTTCTAGACAATATCCACACTCAAATAAATCCTCATTACAATTATTCAAACACTATTTTACAGAAATAGTGAGGACTGCTAATACATCTTTCTAGAACCATCACTCCATACCCCGACTAGATCCTGCTATGTTCTCACCTCCTGAGAAGAAAAATGAAACAAAAAGGAAAAGGGTGAGCTCAACTAGCCCAGTAAAGAATATTATGACTAAGATAATATACAACAAATTATCGTTAGTCTTCAACAGGGAAAAATCTGATAAAATATAATCGACAACAAGTTTTAGATCAACAACTGCAGCGGAAACAGCAAACCATTAGAAGAGTCAAGTAGAGAAAGAATTCTACTATCTTCTAAGATTTAAAAGTCCATCATCAATATTTTATCCCTGTAACATCAATTAATAATCATCTTTAACCAAATATTCATCTTTGCACTACAGGCCAAAGATATTCATTTGTATCATCAGTCGGTCATGTTCATCTCAACACCTGTTCATCTTTGCACTACAGGCCAAAGATATTCATCAAGCAATTATACATCTTTGCACTACAGGCCAAAGATATTCAGTAATATCATCATTTAGGACTGAGGATGATGAAAAATATCTTAAAGAGAACGAATCCAATGAGACAGAAGGACAAATAGTAGGGATTCGTATAACAGTTTATCCAAGATCAATAATACTTCATAATAATCAATTGTGAAGCAGAATTCAAAAATAAAGATCAAAACATGGATACAATCAAAGATAGTAACCATAATAGACATCTTGGACAAAAAGGAAAAATTTTATTTTTCGGTGAATAGTGCCGTATTCGTGAATAGTGTCGTATACGTGAATAGTACCGTATACGTGAATAGTAACCCCGACACAAAAAGTTCCAAATTTGATAAAAACTCGTATCAATATTTCAGCATAATGATATTGAAGAAAATAATATCATTTAAGAAGAAAATAATATCCCTTACCTCAAAATATCAGTACTTAAGGCTGAAAGAAACTTGCTCTGATGAATAGAAACTCTCAAAGTATCTAAATACTCACAAAATACACTCAATAATCTAGAGAGAGAAAGAGAGAAAACTTGTTTCTGGTGTGATTTTCAATTCTAACTTAGCCCTCTATTTATAGGAAAATTTTGGTAGGTTTGACCTGCAACCTGATGGCTTTACCTGCTACTATTCCCACCCACCACATTTGAAATATAATTCAGCACATTTCTTCACCAACCACAAGTGGGGCCCACCAATTCTAGAATTTTCCACCAAAATGATAAACTCCGAAAATTCAACAATTTCTGAACCAGTCATCTTGTAAAATTCATAATAAATCATACGTTCATTTTTAACGGTTCAAAATTTGTGGACATATACTCAACTTATATATGTATAACATATCCAAAAATTACCACGATCCAACGGTCGGATTAAAAATTATAACACCCGCAATATTTCTCAAAAACCCTGATTTGATTTTTAATACCTCCATTCCGATAAAAATACTGATAAAACACCTCAATATTAACTCCTTCATTTTTAATCACAAAAATATATCCCTCATTTATATCCACATAAAATAAATATTTCCTTATCATATGAATCAATAATTAATTATTCACAAATAATATTACAGAATCACATTTATGACAACCAGGCCGTTCCCAGGAAAGAGGGGGCTTTCCAATAAGGATTTCTCCTTACTGGCGCGCAATTAGATGACCAAACCTCTCCTTAGACAGAACTTTCTAGACATTGCCAATAATGTTATCTAATAATATTATTCAAATAATATGAATTATTGATCTGATAATGAAAAATACTGTGCAGCAACAATTATTGAAACAACAATAATATAAAATATCAGCGCAGCACTTATTGAATCAATAAAATAAAATATTGAATAATAACTACTGTAACAATTATTGAGTAGTGCCTTCTTACGTAAGAATCAATAATTGGTGTAATACCGTGTGCTACTGTATTTTAACCACCGGGTATTCCAACAGTATTAACGGTAACAACTACGCCGTTATTTATAAACAACTTATACTTGTCGTTTTCTTCATCCAATCGCTTTCCGTTATGGGGCCCACACAAGGCTGCGTCGTCGTACGAATATTCCCCGACAACAAGAATATTCCACGACCAACCGAATATTCACCGACCAAAAATAAATATTTTATAACCACTTGCTTATTTTGCAAAATTTGCACATTTCACCCATAACCAAAGTATTATATCAAATTAACCCCTTATTATTCAGAATAATATTTAGAGAAAATTTGATTTTATTCATTAATAAGTTGGGGTCTTACATATCAAGCCAACATTTTTGGTTCATTTATTGTTTGTCTATATAAAATATGTATTTGGTTATACATATAATGTGTATATATATATAATAAATTATATAATATATATATATATATATATATATATATATATATATTTATATATATAAATCATAAATTTGTTCATAAGTACTTAATTTTAATTTTATATTTTTAAAAAATAACAAAATTATATTATTATTTGTTTTAAAAGATTAGAATGAGATACATGAAAGTAGGAGTGATATAAGATTGATAAACTTGTAAAATTCTTAATTTGATCACATATATTAATTATTAAACGTATATATTACACCTATTTTTATTTTTTTTGTCATATATTATAAAATAAAAAAAATTAAGTGGGGTCAATTGACCCACTCACTCTAACATTATTTCGTCCCTGCTTTATTTTCTTGAAAGAATTTCTTTTAGGGACATCCTATAATAAAAATATATAACCACATAAAATAAGAAGGGAGAACACAATTTAATTTTAATTTAATAAAAAGTTTCACAATTCATATGATCATCATTTCATGTGCCAAAAAAGATATTATCCATATCAGTCAAGAGGCCATCATTTTATAATTGAAACATACTAGTTCATGATGACATTGACATTAGATGATAAGATATAGAATGATGGTGACATTAAATTGGTGTTGTGCCTAATATTCTGTGTGCACTAGAAAAATAAGATTATATGTTCCGAATTATAAAATTATTATTTTTATTATTTAAGTATTTTTAAATAATTTGTGACTTATAAAAGTGTAGACATAAATTAAATAAATATTTGTTAATTTTGAGTTTAAAGATATTTAAAATTAATTTTAAAAAATTAATATTAATCTTATAATAATTTAAAACAAAAATAATAAAATATTTCATTTTATTGAGTCAAAGAATGTTATAGGCTTTGCAAATTCTTTATCTAAAATTGAAATTAATATTAGGAACGTATATTAGTCATATGACAAAAATATAATAAATTACTAATAATTAAGTTCACTGATGTGTTAAAATTATGTAATGTAAGTACACAATGTTGAATTGAAGAACTGATACTTTAATTTTAATGTATCTTTAATATCTATTTTAGTCTAATTAGAAATAAAGATTGAAAATTGATTAACTAGAAAATGAAAACTAATAATGAGGAAACAATCTAGGAATCCTAATCTATTAAATAATAAACATAACATAATAATTCAATCTCTTCTATTTTTATAACTCAACTATGATTTTGATCTTTCTCCCCTTTAATTTAATAATTTTACAATTAACGTAAGCAATCATAAACTAATTAAATTTAAGGATTAACTATAACCCATCAAAACTTTTTTGAGCAACCATGAATTATGAAAAACTCATATCTTAACAATAACTATCAAAACCTCTTAATTAATATTTAAAATCACATAAGAACTATAAAACGAATGTATTTCAATAACGAAACATGAAAGCGTAATCAATTAAACATAAAAGCATAAATAATAGAAGAGATGAAAAATATTACCAAGAATAATTATTTAATTTCATCTTCATTGTGACGCCCCCAAAATTAGGTATACATCACCCATCTTGGGTCGTCAGATACATAGTACAGAATACAAATACAACTTACTAATACAACTGTCGTGTACAATACGACAAAACATAAACTGCGAGTTTGAATACAAATATTATCTTCTAGAGAGTATTCATACTCAAAAGGAGTCCTCATTACATTTATTAACACACCATTACATAGAATAGTGAGGACTACTAACTAATACTATCATTCGAACCATTACTCCGTTCCCCGACTTGCCCCAGCTACGTTCTCATTTCCTGAAGAGAACAGTAAAAGAAAGGGTGAGCTCAACTAGCCCAGTAAGAAATATTATGATTAAGATAATGCAGAATAAATTATCATTAGCCTTCAACAATGTTAAACTGATAAAATATAATAGACATCAAGTTTAACTGCAGCGGAACAAGCAATCCATTAAAAGAGTCAAGTAGAAAATAAACTCTAATATCTTTTATGATTTAAAAAGTTTTTTTAACACTGTTATCGCTGGGACTCAGCTTAATAAAATAATCCACATCATCGAATCAACCCTGCACTACGGCCAAGGATATTCGTGTATTCATTACCAACAACTGTCCACCAATGCACTACGGCCAATGAGGACTTTTACCACATCATTTGTAACATTACGGTCATGATTATACCGATTAATCCCTGGTCATAATCATACCAAGTCCATCTATGCACTACAGGCCACAGATGACTTTCAGCATTTTATAAATATGAGGATGATGACAATGATATAAGAATTCAATAAAACAAGTTCAAGAATTAATTTATTCAAGAATTAACAACGTCCAAATTGTCAACACGATACTGCTTTGTGAAGTAAAATTTAAGAATATTTAGAAGAATATTTTCATGAAAAGATATTGGATGAAACGCAATTATCAAGGATATTCCATAAATTTCATGGAGTATTGAAGTCAAAACTTAACCAACTGAGTATAATAAAGAATGGAATAACAAAAAAAATTACCATGCATACGATAGACCGCACAGACAGGTTATTCCAACAGAATAATAAATAATGGAACCAGGTCCGGCTTAAACGCACAGACAGGATATTTCGACAGAATAATAAATAATGGAACCAGGTCCGGCGTAAACGCACAGACAGGATATTCCGACAGAATAATAAATAATGGAACCAGGTCCGGCGTAAACGCACAGACATGATGTTCCAACAGAATAATAACAAGACGGAACCAGGTCCGTGTAAAACACACAGACATGATGTTCTAACAGAATAATAATAAAAACGGAACCAGGTCCGGTATAAAACACACAGACATGATGTTCCAACAGAATAATAACAAAAATGGAACCAGGTCCGTGTAAAACACACAGACAGGATGTTCCAACAGAATAATAGGAGAATGTCACCAATGTGACGCCCCCAGAATAGGTATACAACACCCATTCTGAGTCGCCAAATACATGGTACAGAAAGCAAACTACAACTTCAATAATACAATTGTCGTGCAAAATACGACAACACATACTGTGAGTTTAAATACAAATATTGTCGTCTAGACAATATCCACACTCAAATAAATCCTCATTACAATTATTCAAACACTATTTTACAGAAATAGTGAGGATTGCTAATACATCTTTCTAGAACCATCACTCCATACCCCGACTAGATCCTGCTATGTTCTCACCTCCTGAGAAGAAAAATGGAACAAAAAAGGAAAAGGGTGAGCTCAACTAGCCCAGTAAAGAATATTATGACTAACATAATATACAACAAATTATCGTTAGTCTTCAACAGGGAAAAATCTGATAAAATATAATCGACAACAAGTTTTAGATCAACAACTGCAGCGGAAACAGCAAACCATTAGAAGAGTCAAGTAGAGAAAGAATTCTACTATCTTCTAAGATTTAAAGTCCATCATCAATATTTTATCCTGTAACATCAATTAATAATCATCTTTAACCAAATATTCATCTTTGCACTACAGGCCAAAGATATTCATTTGTATCATCAGTCGGTCATGTTCATCTCAACACCTGTTCATCTTTGCACTACAGGCCAAAGATATTCATCAAGTAATTATACATCTTTGCACTACAGGCCAAAGATATTCAGTAATATCATCATTTAGGACTGAGGATGATGAAAAATATCTTAAAGAGAACGAATCCAATGAGACAGAAGGACAAATAGTAGGGATTCGTATAACAGTTTATCCAAGATCAATAATACTTCATAATAATCAATTGTGAAGCAGAATTCAAAAATAAAGATCAAAACATGGATACAATCAAAGATAGTAACCATAATAGACATCTTGGACAAAAAGGAAAAATTTTATTTTTCGGTGAATAGTGTCGTATTCGTGAATAGTGTCGTATACGTGAATAGTACCGTATACGTGAATAGTAATCCCGACACAAAAAGTTCCAAATTTGATAAAAACTCGTATCAATATTTCAGCATAATGATATTGAAGAAAATAATATCATTTAAGAAGAAAATAATATCCCTTACCTCAAAATATCAGTACTTCTGGTCGGAATACCGGTATAAGGCTGAAAGAAACTTGCTCTGATGAATAGAAACTCTCAAAGTATCTAAATACTCACAAAATACACTCAATAATCTAGAGAGAGAAAGAGAGAAAACTTGTTTCTGGTGTGATTTTCAATTCTAACTTAGCCCTCTATTTATAGGAAAATTTTGGTAGGTTTGACCTGCAACCTGATGGCTTTACCTGCTACTATTCCCACCCACCACATTTGAAATATAATTCAGCACATTGCTTCACCAACCACAAGTGGGGCCCACCAATTCTAGAATTTTCCACCAAAATGATAAACTCCGAAAATTCAACAATTTCTGAACCAGTTATCTTGTAAAATTCGTAATAAATCATACGTTCATTTTTAACGGTTCAAAATTTGTGGACATATACTCAACTTATATATGTATAACATATCCAAAAATTACCACGATCCAACGGTCGGATTAAAAATTATAACCCCCGCAAACTATCTCAAAACCCTGATTTTTAATACCTTTATTCCGACAAAAATACTGACAAAAAACTCAACATTAACTCCTTCATTTTTAACCACAAAAATATATCCCTCATTTAATCCACATAAAATAAATATTTCCTTATCATATGAATCAATAATTAATTATTCACAAATAATATTACAGAATCACATTTATGACAACCAGGCCGTTCCCAGGAAAGAGGGGGCTTTCCAATAAGGATTTCTCCTTACTGGCGCGCAATTAGATGACCAAACCTCTCCTTAGACATAACTTTCTAGACATTGCCAATAATGTTATCTAATAATATTATTCAAATAATATGAATTATTGATCTGATAAATGAAAATACTGTGCAGCAACAATTATTGAAACAACAATAATATAAAATATCAACGCAGCAATTATTGAATCAATAAAATAAAATATTGAATAATAACTACTGTAACAATTATTGAGTAGTGCCTTCTTACGTAAGAATCAATAATTGGTGCAATACCGTGTGCTACTGTATTTTAACCACCGGTATTCCAACAGTATTAACGGTAACAACTACGCCGTTATTTATAAACAACTTATACTTGTCGTTTTCTTCATCCAATCGCTTTCCGTTATGGGGCCCACACAAGGCTGCGTCGTCGTACGAATATTCCCCGACAGCAAGAATATTCCACGACCAACCGAATATTCACCGACCAAAAATAAATATTTTATAACCACTTGCTTATTTTGCAAAATTTGCACATTTCACCCATAACCAAAGTATTATATCAAATTAACCCCTTATTATTCACAATAATATTTAGAGAAAATTTGATTTTATTCATTAATAAGTTGGGGTCTTACAACCTCCCCTCCTTATAAAATTTCGTCCTCGAAATTGACGTACGTACCTGATGTTTCAAAAAGGTGAGGATACCTCGCTTTCATTTCTGATTCCAACTCTCAGGTCATTTCTTCAATAGCATGGTTTCTCTACAAAACCTTAACTTGTGGTATAACCTTCGTGCGTAGGACATGCTCTTTCCTATCCAAGATCTTAACAGGTACCTCCTCGTACGTTAAATCTCCAGCTATCTCGTCTGGTTCTAACTCAATAATGTGGTTCGGGTCTTTAACATATTTACGAAGCATAGATATGTGAAAAACATTATGAACACGAGACATGCTTGGAGGTAATGCGAGTCTATATGCCACATTTCCTATTCGCTCAAGAATCTCAAATGGACCAACAAATCTTGGATTGAGCTTTCCTCTCTTCCCAAATCTTGTAACTCCCTCCATGGTGCAACACGTAACAATACATGATCCCCATATTAAATTCCACGTCCTTCCGATGAAGATCCGCATAACTCTTTTGTCGATCCTGTGCCGTTTGTATACGTTGTCGAATCGTTTGGATCTTCTCTGTAGTAATGCGTACCAATTCTGGTCCCAACAATGTTGCTTCACCCACCTCGTCCCAGCATACTGGAGAACGACATTTTCTTCCATACAACGCCTCAAATGGAGCCATACCTATGCTCGCCTGATAACTGTTGTTGTAGGAGAATTCCACCAATGGTAGGTACTTATCCAGCTCCCTTTGAGATCTAAGACACAAAGTCTTAATAGATCTTCAAGAGTTTGAATAGTCCTCTCTGATTGTCCGTCCGTTTGAGGATGGTATGCTGAACTGAATCGTAAATCCGTGCCCATAGCTTTCTGCAAGCTAACCCAAAATCGTGAAGTGAATCTTGGGTCACGATCCGAAACTATGGATACTGGCATGCCATGCAATCTCACAATCTCGTTCACGTACATACTAGCAAGACGTTCAAGGAATAAGTCTCACGTATCGGCAAGAAATGAGCGGACTTGGTTAATCTATCAACAATAACCCAAATCGCATCTATGCCTTGAGAAACCTTGGGAAGACCTGTAACAAAATCCATAGTAATGTGTTCCCACTTCCATTTCGGAATCTCAAGTGGTTGCAATGGACCCTTTGGTACTTGATGCTCCGCTTTTACCACGTTGACAAGTTAAACACCTCGAGATAAACTCCGCGATCTCTCTTTTCATATTGCTCCACCAAAATGTATGTCAAGATCGTGATACATTTTGGTACTCCCAGGATGGATTGCAAACGGTGTGTTGTGTGCCTCCATCATTATTCTATGCTTCAAGTCAAAATCGTTAGGAACACAAAGTCTGGAGTTGACTCGAAGTATTCCTTCTTCATCGATTCTTGCTTCTGGAATAGCACCTTCTTGCACTTTCTTCTTCATACGCATCAGCTCTATATCCGTAGCTTGAGCAGCTTTAACTTTATCGATTAAAGTCGGTTCTACTCGTATATTTGATAGCATCATGTGGGTACTTGGAGCCTTCATCTCTATCTCCATCCTTGCAAGTCATACAAAATGGGCCTTTGTGTTAAAAACATTGCACTCGTACCCGCATATGATCTTCTACTCAATGCGTCAGCTACTACGTTTGCTTTTCCAGGATGGTATTGGATGGTATGATCGTAATCTTTCAACAGCTCAAGCCAACGTCGTTGCCGCATGTTGAGTTCCTTTTGGGTGAAGAAATATTTGAGGCTTTTATGATCTGTATAGATCTCCACTTTCTCCCCATACAGGTAGTGTCTCCAGATCTTCAACGCAAAAATGACTGCTGCCAACTCCAAATCATGAGAAGGATAATTCCTCTCATATTCTTTGAGTTGTCGTGAGGCATAGGCTATGACTTTCCCATGTTGCATGAGAACACATCCTAACCCTTTGCCTGAAGCATCGCTGTAGATAACAAATCCATCCGAAACAGATGGTAATGTCAAAACAGGTGCCGAAATGAGTCTCCTCTTGAGTTATTGGAAACTCTTCTCGCATTCCTCACTCCATACGAATTTTGTATCTTTCCGAGTCAGCTGAGTTAACGGAGTAGCGATTCGAGAAAATCCTTCCACAAATCTCCGATAATAACCAGCTAAGGCCAGAAAGCTACGTACTTCGGTTACCGACTTCGGTTGCTCCCAACTTTGTATGGCTTCAATCTTCGCCGGGTCGACAGATACTCCATGTTTTGACACCACGTGCCCAAGGAATGCTACTTCCTCAAGCCAGAACTCGCATTTTTTCAGTTGGCATATAGCTTGTTTTCACGAAGCCTTTGCAGTACCAGCTTCAAATGGCGCTCATGATCTTCACGGCTTTTGGAATAGATGAGGATGTCATCAATAAAGACAACAACGAAACTGATCCAAATATTCTTTGAATACACGGTTCATCATATCCATGAAGGCAGCAGGAGCATTAGTCAATCCAAAAGACATTACTAAGAATTCATAATGCCCGTACCGAGTTCTGAAGGCATCTTTGGAATATCCTCAGTTTTAATCTTCAGCTGATGATATCCAGAACGAAGATCGATCTTTGAAAAGAATTGTGCTCCTTGCAACTGGTCAAACAGGTCATCAATGCGAGGTAGCGGATACCTATTCTTGATGGTGACATGGTTCAATTCTCGATAGTCAATACAAAGTCGCATACTCCCGTCTTTCTTCTTTACGAATAAAACAGGAGCACCCCCAAGGAGACGTACTAGGACGAATAAAACCGATGTCCAACAACTCCTGTAGTTGGACTTTTAACTCCTGAAGTTCAATAGGAGCCATTCGATATGGGGTTTTAGAAATGGGCTTTGTACCGGGTTCAAGGTCAATAAAGAATTCAATTTCTCGTTCCGGGGGTAGACCGGGAAGTTCTTCAGGAAATACATCGGAAAATTCTCTAACGATAGAAATATTATTCAAATCTGACTTGTCTTGTTCAAATCCATAACATGGGCTAAGAAAGCTTGACATCCGTTTTTCAATAAACGAATAGCTTTGTGGCTTGATATGACAGTGACTGATTTTAGTGGTTTAGTAGTTTGAATTCGTATGACAGGTTGGTTAGGAATATGAAAACTAACAACCTTACGAAAACAATCAATTTTAGCATGATGAGTGGTTAACCCAATCATTCCTAAAATCACATCAAAAGCAAGTATCTTTAAAGAGATAAGATCAACAGGTAATGTGATAGTGCCAACTTGGATCATGCAAGATTTATAAACTGTAGATGTAACGAAGGTTTCACCCAACGGAGTTTCAACAGATAAGTTAAAGTCCAATTTCTCCGGTAGTCCAAGTTTAAACGTTGAGCACAAGCAGGAGAGATAAAAGAATGGGTAGAACCGGGTATCTAGTAAAGTATAAACTTCGCAAGAATTCAAGATTAGCTTACCCGTGATCACCTCGTTCGGGTTTCTCGCGTTTTGGCCAGTAACGACAAACGCCCTTCCAGGAACCGCTGATTTCGACTTATCCGGGATAACTTTTGGAGTCACCATCCCCGCTGAACTTGGTTTTTGCTACAGAACACTCTCGAGCTATATGACCTTCCTTTCCACAGTTATAACATACCTTGGATTGTTGTGGGCTGTTTGGGCTGATATGTCCCTCTTTCCCACATTTTGTAACATTACGACCGGTGGTCGTTCTCCTCCCTAGAAACAGTTGATGTTTGTGCTGACGTCTTCACGTTATCATTGTTGTACCTTCTCTTCTTGAAATCTCCTCCCGACTCGCTCCTTCTATTATCACGACCACGATTACCACCAGAGTGGTTACCGCTTTTGTCCGAATGTTTTCCCTCCCTGCTGGTTTTCATTGCTTCGATGACTGCCGCCACCGGTATGACCCTAGTTGTGGTCCCTCGGTTGCACATACTCATTATCTCGCTCTAATAATTGAGCCCTGTTTAACAACATCTGAATATAAAGAAAATTTATGAGAGATAAGATATTGCCTAATCTAGGGTTTTAGACCTCTCAGAAACATCCTTGTCATTCGTTCCTCATTTTTCGACCAAATGAGGTGCAAACCTGGATAACTCTGCAAACTGTCGCCTCGTACTGGGACACCGTCATGTTGTTTTTGTTTCCAGTCTAATTAAACTCAACCTCCTTCATATGACGAATACTTTCAGGAAAGTACTTGTCATTGAACAGTTTTTGAAATGTTTCCCAGGACATGTTGAGTGCGTCAGGCTGGGTAACGCTTCATAGACTCCCACCAGTATCTGCCTCACCGCGGAACATAATGTGGCGAATGGAACCTTCTGTTCCTCCGTGCATCCCAAGACATCAAATATCTTGGTAATTTACTTGACCCACGTTTCCGCCATGATCGGATCCGGCTTTCTCCTTAAATTCTGGTGGTCCCAATTCTTTGAACTGCTTAGCTGTGACAAACCGCGCGTTGTTATCATTTTCACCCGTATTCC